>JABXWE010022153.1:0-20220 GCA_014611495.1 Limonius californicus | reverse complement strand
TATTTTCCATTTCACATGATTGATTTTAATATTTTTTCCAAGCAACGTGTTTATATTCAACTTTATTGCAATGGATGTGTTAGAATTATTTCCATTCAGCAGATTTGTAATGGTCTAATGATAGTTTTTACTTCGCCACTAATTACGTTCAACAATAGGGCAATCGACATACTTTCCATTTCACATTATTGATTTTGATATATTTTTCAAGCAATGCGTTTTTATTCAACTTTATTGCAATAGATATGTTAACATTATTTCCGTTCAGCAGATTTTGTAATGGTCTAGTGATAATTTTTACTTCGCCACTAATTACGTTCACCGATAGGGCAGTCGACATATTTTCCATTTCACATGATTGATTTTAATATTTTTTCCAAGCAACGTGTTTATATTCAACTTTATTGCAATGGATGTGTTAGAATTATTTCCATTCAGCAGATTTGTAATGGTCTAATGATAGTTTTTACTTCGCCACTAATTACGTTCAACAATAGGGCAATCGACATACTTTCCATTTCACATTATTGATTTTGATATATTTTTCAAGCAATGCGTTTTTATTCAACTTTATTGCAATAGATATGTTAACATTATTTCCGTTCAGCAGATTTTGTAATGGTCTAGTGATAATTTTTACTTCGCCACTAATTACGTTCACCGATAGGGCAGTCGACATATTTTCCATTTCACATGATTGATTTTAATATTTTTTCCAAGCAACGTGTTTATATTCAACTTTATTGCAATGGATGTGTTAGAATTATTTCCATTCAGCAGATTTGTAATGGTCTAATGATAGTTTTTACTTCGCCACTAATTACGTTCAACAATAGGGCAATCGACATACTTTCCATTTCACATTATTGATTTTGATATATTTTTCAAGCAATGCGTTTTTATTCAACTTTATTGCAATAGATATGTTAACATTATTTCCGTTCAGCAGATTTTGTAATGGTCTAGTGATAATTTTTACTTCGCCACTAATTACGTTCACCGATAGGGCAGTCGACATATTTTCCATTTCACATGATTGATTTTAATATTTTTTCCAAGCAACGTGTTTATATTCAACTTTATTGCAATGGATGTGTTAGAATTATTTCCATTCAGCAGATTTGTAATGGTCTAATGATAGTTTTTACTTCGCCACTAATTACGTTCGACGATATGGCAATCGACATATATTACATTGCAGATTATTGATTATGACATTTTTTCTAAGCAATGTGTATATATACAACTTTATTGCAATAGATATGTTGACATTATTTCCATTCAGCAGATTTGTAATGGTCTAATGATAGTTTTTACTTCGCCACTAATTACGTTCGACGATATGGCAATCGACATATATTACATTGCACATTATTGATTATGACATTTTTTCTAAGCAATGTGTATATATACAACTTTATTGCAATAGATATGTTGACATTATTTCCATTCAGCAGATTTGTAATGGTATAATGCTAGTTTTTAGTTTGCCACTAATTAGGTTCAACGATATGGCACATGACATATTTTCCATTTCACATTATTATTTTGACATTTTTTCCAAGCAACGTGTTTCTATTCAACTTTATTACAACTGATATTATTTCCATTTAACAGTTTTGTTATAATGTAATGACATTTTTGTGTTTGACATTATTCCATCCGATACTAATTACTTTAACAATATTGCAGTCGAAATTTTCTGCCATTTTTACATCCGACTCTATTTCCCCTCGATGTTATTTTTATTTGACATTTTTTCATTAGATAGTATTGCTGTTGCTGTTTAGACCATTCCATAGTTTTTAGATTCCTTGTTATTACACTGGTACATACATTACATAGAACGATATTACAGCCGGTAAATACATAAATCCAAACAGGATTTCAAAAATCTTAACACAAATGCTTATACCTTTGTATTGTTCCTTTAATAGTAGGTAGCAATTCCAAATAGAAAAGTCAAACCTTATATATCAAGTAGTTTAATTTCACAAAGGTCGAAGGTCGTTCGAAAATTTAATTCTGCGAGGAAATCAAATTGGATCTAATAACTCAGCGGGAGCTTAGGTAGTCTGGAAAGGCTTGAAAGAAAATTCAGCATCTTTTAGGCTGCAATAAATTATTTCTTAGTTAAATGCAAATTCTTTTGTAAAATGAACCACATAATTATTATTAAGTCGGGGTGGAGACCTCGTTAGTTACACGGCTTCGCAAACTTTCCTTAAAAATAGAGGATTTATGTAATGCACGTGAATTTTAAAAACCGTTTTAATTATGCAATTAAAACTTCGCAAAATCGTTTCCTCTTGTCATATAATTCATTAGGTATTTTAAGGTGGAAGTGAAAAGCGGCGCCCAGAAGCGAAATAGGTGAACTTAGCGTGTTTAAGCTTCGAGCTTTCTTTAATGCCTAGAATAAGAACAAAATTTATAGCAACGTCCTTTAATAAAATAAATATACATAAATTATATTTATATTTAACACTTATATCAAGGAAATATTATTGAGTTACTTATTCAAATATAAAACGTACAAAAGTGTATAAAACTAACGTAAAAGTTCGCCGAACATCCTTCAAGTTAACCCAACAAACTGGTCCCATAAAATTCTATTCCGCCTCAAGACTACATCTAGCTATCCACAAAGTCGAACTGAAAATGTATTACAATTTTTTGCGCGCTCCCGAAAACCGGGAGGTTTTAAGGATAGAAATAAAACGCGGAGCGCCATCAATGTTTGCGATGTAGCAACGAGGCAGAAAATTAAAGAAAATAATAACAAAGTAGCAGACCCAGAGGTGAATAGAACTGTTGTACTCTTTTTGCCTAATTAATTTCCGAGTAATTGCTTTAATAAATAAGACTCAAGGAACTTCATTAAGTCTTGTTTTGCTAAAGCAATCATCAATTTCAATAGGGCTCGATCCCAGACTTGTCCGTTTACAATTTTTTTAGCCAAGGTAATTTAAACCCAACAACTTATCCAAGAATTCCGTGGCAATTACGGTATGTGTTAGATAGCTATACTCAATTCACTTTATTTTTACGTTTTGGTTTGCAGTGATTTGTGCACTTTTGCCCAATACTTTGTTTGACATTCAAATTGTGTGGCGGTACTTTAACTTTATATACATGAATTAGAATTTTGATTAGTATTATAAATGTAAAATCATACAAATAATCTTAGAGAAAGTATTTTTTGGTAAACATTATAACCTCAATTCGAAAACATGACAAAGCCGTAAATACAAATCTGAAATATGAAATTAAGGTGCCCTGGCAAGACGTACATAAATCCTGAATGGATTATACAGGGCGTTTCAATGGAAGATAGACCTCTACCAGAATAGGCAACCCAAAATACATATCATGAGACTATAACATCTCAATGTTTATTGACGATGTTGTAAATCGGGTATGTCTGTTTTGTATGCTTGTCAGTTTACTCGCTTAAGTAAATCTTATTCAATTCAAACAGAGTTTGAATAATGTAGTATTTGAAATATTTAAACTTAGATTTTTATAATTCAAATGTTCTTGTTTTGGTTCACACTTACTTTATTTAAAAGTTGAGTAGAAGTGAGTATGTATTAAACCGACAGTTCCGATTCATAAAACCGTCAATAATAATTTAGATATAGCAGTACTTTATTATATGTTTTTTGGGTTGCCTATTTTTCGAGTAGTAGGCGCTTACTTTCCCATAAAACAAAAGATGTATCATGTTTTTAGAGGCTCTCCATATACGAGGCTTGTTCAACTAAATCCCATCTTTGATCAACTTAGCCTTGAAAACAAATGCAATAATTCAAATGACGTTTGTTAATGTTAGTAGTGTTTGTAAGCAACACATTAATAAGTTTCTGGCGTTTGAATTGGATTCTGACTTTTAAAACTTCGATTTTGAAATGGCGTTTGTTGTTGAAAATCCGTCAACGTGCGTTCCTATTTTTATGCGCTGAGAGTGTGCAGCCATTGCAGATTCCTATGCGAGTGCAAGCAGTGTATGGAAATGCATGTATTGCGTATCCAACTGTGAAGGAATGGTGCCGAAAATTTAAGAATGGAAAAGAGGGACTGGATGAGCCGCGACCATGTGCATGGTGTACTGCATTAACAGAAAACAATATGGCATGTTTGGAAGGCCTTAGTAGAGACAATCATCTAATATCCATTAGAGAAATTTAAGAAATGGTTGATGCGAGTGTGGGATCTGTTCATAGTATTGTTCGTAATCTGGGTTACGGCAAAGTTTGTTCGTAATTGATTCCTCGTCTCTTGTCTAATGAACAAAAGTGCTTGCGAATGGTTTTATCTCTGCAACACCTCACAGACTATAGTCAAAATGTTGTTGACTTTCTTGTGTCAATAGTTGCTGGTGACGCAACTTGGTGCCATTACTAGGAGCCTTCCAGTAAGTTATCGTAGATGCAGTGGAAACCTTCAAGTTCACCACCACCGAAGAAGTTTAAAGCACAACCTTCTGCAGGAAAGGTGATATTAACATTTTTTTTTTCGGCCATGAAGAACCCGCTGGGACAAAAGGCTAATTTCGAAACACCACATACAGAAGAAACGCAAGGCGATTGACCTTAAGCTAACCTAACCTAAACCATATGTACTAGCTTATAGGCAGGAAGTGTCCACTAGCAACCGAAAATAAGCTTCTTATTCTTCTATTTGGACATATGCTTGCGAGCTATGGAGCTGTTCTAGCTATTCCAACATAGACATCATACAAAGATTTCAGTCCAAGACATTACGAACTCTTATGGGTGCTTCTTGGCATGTGACGAACTACACTCTTCATACAGATTCCAACATCCCATACGTACGTGAGGTAATTACGAACCGAGCGACCAGACACCATAACAGACTTGCAGGCCATCCAAACAACATCGTAGCACCGCTAAACCAGTAACCAAATTTTCGGCGACTTAAACGGAAATGGCCCTGCGACCTACAGAATAATGTTAATCCACCAGAGTGATCCCAACATCCTCGGCAGATAGAGGAGAAGCCGGGGCTGCACTGATGGGTGCTAGTCTCTTCAAGTCTGCCAATTTAGACAAACAATTAGCTCATGAGATATTTTGTAATTCTGATTGCTAATGTCTTAGTAAAATAAAAAAAATGAAGAACCCTTGTTGATAGAGTTTAAGGAACCTTGAGTAAATGGTTAATGCAAATCTGTACAATGAAACTTTGAACAAACTTTATCAAGCAATAAGAGGGAAACGTCCAGGAAAACTTACGCGTGGGGTCATTTTGCTGCACGATAATGTTAGACCTCATGTTGCTAGTGTGGTAAAAGAAAATTTTCAACGACAGAAATTGAGGGTTTTAGAGCATCCATCATATAGCCCGGATCTATCGCCTTGCGATTTCCATATTTTTGGATCGCTGAAAAGGCGTTATAAGGTTGGCATTTTGAATCTGACGCAGAAGTAGGTACAGATATTTGTGGAAGACTTCTTCAAGCAGTTGCCACAAGGATTCTATGAGCAGGGTATACGTCGACTAGTAAAACAATGGGATAGGTGCCTTAACTATGACGGAAATTATTTGTAATTAAATTGTTGAATACATTTTTTATACAGCAAAGATGAGTTTCAATTGAATACACCTCGTCGGATATCGAAAACTTCGATTATTATGCACTTGAAATAGCAACATTTATTCTGAATTTTCATCATTGTGACTTATTTATTATTACAATAACGTAAACATTAATTATTTATTAATTTATCATATGTATTATATGCGCCTGGATGCTATAACCTAAATGAGTTGTAAGTAGTCTGGGCGTAGTGTCCATCAGTTCCTGCGACAACTTGGAAACCATTTATATTTAAATAAACGTTACTTATCTAACCCAATTACAGTTTATTTATTGGAAACTAAAATTTCTATCTAAAGCAGAAAAGGGCAAATATATTGTTCTACAGTTCTGCAAGCCTTATAATAAATTAGAGTAAACTTAAAACTATAGAAATAGGAGCATAATCTCTAAAAAAATTAACCGGGCTCAAACGTAATATTATTTTAAAGTAGAAAAATTTGTTTATTAATTCTGTAGGCAAGCACATGAACAAATTATACTGACAATGGAAACAAATACTTGAAGTATTTTTAATATAATCTAGACTCATAACATACGCTTGATTTAATGAGAAATTTATTATTTCACGGTATTTTCTTCTATTTGCTGTAAACATCTAGAGGAGCATATTTCTTAATCCCTTTTTCAATAACTCTGCCATCACAAAAACTAACTACAATTGAACTGAAAATAAAAGGATTATAACAATTAAAACAAATTAATATGAAACGGGCTTATAACAAAAGGTTTATTTAATAAAGGAAATGCTACTTGCTATTTCTCCATTTCTATTCCATGTAAACATTTGAAGCTGCAAATTCCAAATATTTTATTCATCACATTTTAACCAGTCTCCGGACATTTGCTCGCCACCGTTTGCTCGCAAGCGTTTACTCGCCGCTGTTTGCTCGTCCGCCGTTTACTCGTGGGTCTCTATGCTCGAAAACTGTCTGCTCTCCACAACAATTGCTCGCCCGATAGATGCTTGACAAGCAATTTATTCTTACAAAAAAAATGTTTTCTGTAGCCATTTACATAGTATATGCTATTGGTAATTCTGAAAATCCTACATTTTTCTAAGAAATGTTGATAGTCAAAATTGTTATATTTAAATTTGTGTAGGGTACAAAATCGAACTCCCATATAGGTGTCCGGAAGTACCCGAAAAAAAAATCATTATATAGAAACTTCACTATTATAGAATTCATGTTTCTATACCAAATTAACCTCTTCTGTTTGAAAGTCGGCATCGTTTTAAGCGATATTTTGATTGTAAAACTTAATGTTTTACGATTACCTGTTGGCGGCAGTTTTATATTTTGCGGCGACATCTTTTTGTTTGACGCCCTTATCAACGTCTTCCAACACCTTTAAGTTGCCTCCAACACATAAACATTTACGTTTGCCATTTTTAGAGAACTGTTAGTTCAAATCCAATATAGCAACTAACAGAGCACGTACAATACTATATGAATTAAGGGATGTGAAAACCATAGATTGTCCTAATAGAACGATTACAATCTGGTGCATCCGCTGTTCAAAAGCAATAACAGCTTTTATGAAATTTATGAACATTTTATAATCCGCTTACAAATTTATCTTTATACTTGAGGAAGAACATAGAATTTTCTGGGAAAAAGATACAAATTGGATAGTATTCCATAATTCGCTCAAAATGTTATTTGTATACCTGACTAACATTGTAAAAGTTTTAAAGAAAAACATCACAATATAGAGGTTTTACATTATAATTTAGAGGTATCTTTAAACGTAGTTGAGTATGAAAGTCAAGAAAATCATTACATAGAAAAAATCATTAAATTGGGATTTACTATATGGGAGTTCGACTGACTTTTTTGCTCCTAACAAAATTAACTAGAGGTGTATCTGATTTTATTGCAGTATACGAGTATATTTTTAAATTATTTCTAGTAGAGTACTACTCAAAGCATCGTTACAATTGCTTTATTGGTATAAAAACAGTATTTTAAGTTTCCATAAATTTTAATAAACAGTTATCCACTCAATAAACCAATATTTCTTTAAAATATCAAAATCTATAAAAAAATAATAATACTGTCCCTATACCTATGGTATCAGAACATAAAAACAAAGGATTTTATCATGAAACAAAACAATGTGCTAAATTATTTTACAAACGAAGGTGTCTAACCAAATATTAATTAGTTTTTCTACATTGGTGCACTTACGCTGCCAGCAAGTTGGCTGTCGAGCAAACGCATGGCGAGCACCTTTCCTAGCGAGCAATCCATGACAAGCAACCAGCGGCGAGCAAGTGGTGACGAGCAAAAGACCTAGAACCCTGTTAACGAGAAGCACAAATTAAACCAGAACATAAAAAATAATACAGTAATTTTTTAATACTAAAAACTGTGATAACAACATTTTATGTGATTTTACTCAGTGAATATTCGAAGGTTAACTACCAACAATTTTAATAATACTATCTTTGTGCTTGTTCATGCCTGAAATAATGTTCTTTAACAGCCACCTGATTTTTCCAAATTATGGGCTCCAGACCACGGCTCCAAATGAAAACACTCAGATAAATCTTATGAAAGCCCCCAATTTTCACACTTAGTTAATTATTCTCAATTGACCTACCCACATGATAGCGCCCAGATTGCGACCCCCAAACGACAGCACCCAGTTGTCCAACTTTGTAATTTTAATTCGAATTAACCTGGAGTAAACATTTCCTCAAGGTTTCTGCGTTTACCAGTATCAATTTATTATTTATTTCAAGTATTATTTGTTACTTCAAGTTTAGTACTTTATATAAAAATAAGATAAATCAGTCATGAATTTCAATTAAATACTCGAAAGAGGATCGAACTTCGCCTTTGAATTTTTAATTTAATGGAGAGCACACAAACTGCATTGTAGTATTTAATTTTTAACCGCGGAATTCTGGAAATTCTCTGGGCTATTTATTACCCCTTCGTTTTATTACTAGTCCGATCACGTGATCGCATCATCGAGCTCCCGGCTGTCAGTTCAATCCATCCCTGTTTTTAAATCAGCAAGAACAAATCAATAGCGAAACCGTTCTTTAATAATAATATTGCAAAAATTCAGGCACTATAGTTCACTAATGCTTTTGATGCTTTACTGATTGATATGACTCTGTATTGGTGTGTCCGAGAATTTCTTACAACGATATGTGCGCTTTGCGTTTATGTCCTTGCGAGGTGTTTCCGTCTTCGCGTTTGGAGCAGCAAAGTTTGCATGTTGTAAACTAAACCGCAGTTGACACTTCGCAAAGGTCCCCGGTGGCCTCCGTCAACACAATGTATTTTATTAGAGTCCATCCGCACAGACGACACAATCCGTCCAAACTTCAAATCCCAATCCCAGTGCCGTTGGGGAGCGTATGAAGTTGGGTATCTTTCTTGATCTCGTCAATAGTAGATACTGATACTTTCCTCTCCGTCAAATCCAAGGGAAACTTAAAGCTGATCTCGCCCTTGTCCCCGAAGATAGCCGTGGGGTTTTCGAATACGGCTTCCCTTTCGGCATCTCGTTTCTCTTCCTGCACCACATTGTTTACTCTCCTCCGCAAACAAGAGCACACTACGAAAGTTACACACGCAACCAGGAATAGAAATAAACCTACACCTCCGATTAAAAGCACCAAGTTCTCCTCGACGAAAATGAAAAGGCCCTCCCTTTCGAAATTCTCCTCCTCGTTACAATCGGCAACGTCCGTGCTTTTCAGGTCTTTCAAGGCGAGCCCTTTGAGACGCGACGGCGAGGCACATGTGGCGTTGTGAAACGTAGCGCTTCTGTTAAGCCTCAAAATCATCGGCTTCACGTGACACAAGTCGCAGGACCAAGGGTTTCCGTCGAATTCCAGGTGGTGAAGCTGCTCGAGCCTCAACATGACGCGTTCGTCCACGCCGCGAAATTTATTTCTGGAAATGTCTAAATCAACAAGTTGGCTGGGTAGGACTTGCACCCCGAGCGCCGTTAAATTATTCCCTGATAAATTTAACGCTTTTAAATGATCGGGAAGGAGTCCGGGAGGGAACACGCTAATTCCCATATCCGCCACAGCGAGCTCACGGAGTTTTATTGTGGTGTGTAGCACAACCCGGAGGATCTCGGTGGAGAAATGGTTGCCACTTAAGATAAGGTTCCGCAAGGACTCGGCAAGTGGATGGAACACGACACCTTCCACACGATTTAATTTGTTGTAGCTAATATCGAGTTCATATAAATTACTAAGATTTAAAAAGGCAGTGTTGGTAATTTTCGCTAGTCTGTTCCTGGCCAAGCACAATATACGCAGTTCCGCTTGGTTAATGAACGTCTTTTCGAGCACCACTGGGAGCTGGTTGCCGTCCAGCCGCAAGGAATGGATTCTCCGCAGATCCCGGAATTCGTCCGATGCGATGAATTGCATTCGGTTGTTTCCCAAGTCTAGATGAGTTAGATAAGGCAGAAGGTGGTAGATCTGGGTGTTTATCCTACTTAACCCGCATCCTCTACACTCGAAGGTCCGCAACTCCTGCAAGATAACACCCTAAGGGTTACCTTTGAATCTTAAGTTAGAACCCTCACATTTGAGCAACGGGGTTTAATTAAAACGTTTGCTGTTCCATCAAACTAAATTTACCTTTGCGTAAAGTACTCTTATAACTTATAAAGGATGTTTCGTGTACTCCGTATAAAATATAATTACCAAAAATCTGCTCTACATATCGCCATCTACGTGGAAACTAGTTTCTTTCCTACATATTATTATACAGTAAATTAACTTTTCTTGTTTAGAAGTTTTCTCTTAAGCAAAATAATTGTCTTCCTAATATTTTATTTTCCTCTGAGGTATATAATAGATATAAACTTTTTCGCTTCAAACCATCTTTTATATCCAAGACGTTTAAGTTGTAATATCAAGGAGGCGACACAGTAGCATATACCTACGTCTGGAAATACAGGCGGTGTTGTCGCTTCGTTATTCATTTCAAATTATTCTTTTCGTTTTTTTTTTACTTAATATGTTTTGGTGATCTATTTTGTTTATGTAAGTAGGTATGTTATGTGGGTAGCAAAGTTTACTTTAAATTATTTTTCATTAGACAGGGTTGATCATTATTGCGTCAAAGTCCAATATTTGCATTATTAAATTGATTTAGACATTTTCCTTTTTTTTTAAGTTATACAGTGCATTACAAATGTTTTTTAATATACAGGGTGATTTTCACATTTTCAAGATATTAACACCCTGTATATTTTTACATTTTTGAAATCCGCACAAAATTGTCTATCCAATGATTTGCCATTTACTGATTTTGGATGAGGTTTTGCCGAATTTATCTAATAAATGTGATAATTTTGGTCGGCACAAGGTTCGACAAATTAATTTGGTGCGTGAGTATTACGGTGAATTAAGAATACAAAATTCGCAGTTATATAGTTATATCAATTTTATTATACGTGGTATCTTTTTATACCAGTGCAAATGTAATTTATTTCAAAGAGCATTTATTCAATTTTTTCAAATAGAACACTCGGTATATTATTATATTTTTGAACGGGCACGTTAATCCTCCACAAGTTTTTTGAATATTATCCTATACCTAAAATCGATATTTTCAGACATATTTTTAGTTTTTCATTTCAAACCGTTGAATTATTAAACTTTTTGTTTCTGCCTAATCTAATTGCCATGACACAAAGCGAGTAGGGATTGGAAATGGCAAGAGCATCTTTGAACGTTTTCAAAAAATTACTTGTCACTGACGAGTCGGCCTTCATCTACAGTAGACCAAACCAACGTAATACTCACCATTATGATGCAGAAAACCCAAGAATTGTAAGTTGATGGACGACAATGGATTGTAAATGTTTAGGAAGTTATTGTGGGCGATTTTGTGAATGGTCTCATTTTTTTGAATAAACATCTGAATGGTGCAAAATGTGTGTAATTCTTCCAAAATAATTTCCTTCAACTTCTGCAAAATGTCCCTCTAAATCTAATGGAAAATATGTTGATCCAGCACGATGGTGCACCAGCACATTTCGCACTAGTGACGCAACAGTTCTCGAATCAAGAATTCGGAATTCGGTTTTCTATTGCATAACGATGATTATTACGGCGGTTTGGCTACTTTAAGTGAAGGTCGACTCGTCAGTGAAAAACAGTTTTTGGAAAAAGTTACGAGTTGCTCTTTCCATTTCCAATCCCTACTCGCTTTGTGTCATGGCAATTAGATCAAGGATCAGGTAGAAGTTTAACAATTGAACGGTTTGTATGACGAAGGTAAAATCTCTCTAAAAATATCGATTTTAGGTATAGGACAATGTTTATACAATTAACTATTTAACGTGCCAGTTAAGAAATATAACAGTATACAGAGTGTTCTATTTCAAAAAATTTAGTAAATGCTTCTTGAAGTAAATTACAATTGCACTGGTGTAAATAAACATCATGTATAATGAAAGTAAATTTTTGCGGTTGTGTCCTTTCAGTGCTTCATTTGTCTACATAATTACGAAATATTTATTCTTAATTAACCGTAATATTCTCACACCGAATTTATTTGTTAAACCTTGTGCCGACGAAAATTTTTTTGTTATTAAATAAACTCGGCAACGCCTCATCCAAGATCAAGAAGCAGAAATCGTTGGATAGGCAATTTTACGCTGAATTCAAAAATGTAAAAATATACAGGGTACTTTATTTAAAAAATAATACCTTGAAAATGCTCAGCTCTAGCCAATCATCCTGTATATTTCAAAATATTTTCATACCGTGCTCGTTGTCTCACTATAACTTTAAAAAAACCTAATCATTTTAATAATGCCAAAATTGGATTTTAAAAGCACTAAAGAGCAACCCTGTATATTAAAATAAAACGCGACAACCAGATTTAAAAAATTAACATTTTCAAAATTTCTAGTAGGTGGATTTTCCTGAATAATTAATAAATCATTTTGTAGACTGTCAAACCCCCTCGAGCAACATTTTATAAATTATGGAAGTTCGCAATTAATACAGGAGTTGGAATTTTCAAAAAATAGCTTGTTAAATTAACAAAAAAATACCAAATTTCAAAATATTACCAAATAATTTATATAAAATTTTGTTTTTCAGAAATTTAAATGTCAGCAAAAGTAAACATGCACGTCGATCAAATAGATGAAAAACTTCTTTCCATTTAAGACTTATACCTAATACATAACTACAACAGCAAAATATACATATATGTAAGTACAGAAGGAACTTCAGATCGGAAAATTCATTAAGTACTATAAGTATTCAATAATTTAATAAATCACTTTTTTATTTCAATTTGCTGACTAATCTATAAATACGGCAACAGCGCTTAGTCAACAGCTGTATTTCAAAACGCAAATGTATGCGATGTCTTCAATATACAGGGTGTTTCATAAAGAATGGGACACCCTCTAGTCATAGATTCTTTTAAAATAAACCAAATAAATATAATCATCATTGTATCATTGACAGTTTTTCGTCCCACTGCTGGGCATCGGCCTCTTCTCTGCCACGTGTCTCTCCTGAGAGGAACACGGGGGACCTACAGTTTAACGTCGAATCCGAACGTCAGAAAATCCAGAGAAGGTTTTTAGCATTAAGGTCCCAGGGTTGCAAGCCGGATTGGGAAATTGTGTGTGGTGGGTTGCAGACAATACTTTTATAAATCTGCATAGTATTGCTTAGGTTTCGAACCCAAGCCAGAATCGACGTTTTACGCAGAAAGCGATCGTTCTACCAACTGAGCTACCACCACAACAAAATCTAATATACCTAGGTAAAAAGTTCTTCCCAAAACTTTGGCAAGCATTTCAATATAAATGTTGTATTTCCGCATATGAACTACTTGTACCGAATTTTTGTGTTTTTAAATTTTATTTCAGGCAATAACCTAAAATTTAATAAATTCAACAGATAACAAAGCTAGAGCTACCGTAATATTTAAATGCTAGGTTAGGTGCGTCTTACGGTCGAATCTATTTTATGAAAATGTTCTATGAATGTAGTACGTAATAGAAAGTGTGTGTTTCAAATTTGAAATAAATATTTTTATACTTGTGGAAATTTCCTTACAAAAAAAAATTAAAAATGAACATTAAGGCGCTGTAACTTCTTACAGAGAAACTTTCGACCTACTAGAATTATTTTATCCTAAACAATCTGATCAAACGGTGTCCCCTTTCTGTAACACCCTGTATATTACTAATGGGCATAATAGAATGATGTCAATAATCCTATGATTAGTATTCGAATGATTATAGTAACCGAGATATTCATTCGAATCAAAAATGCACGCGCATTTCGGCAATGTGAGAAATGTCTGTGACACACCGCTCTTCTCGAATTATTCTTTCGGTTTTCATATGCAATCTGTACTGTATTTATTTAAATTTCGTCACATTGTACAATTAACTGCATGTAAATGCCGTTTTATCGTTTTCCGTGTTATATTATAAGTTATTAAATATTAACGATATTCCTAATTATTTTATTATAATTGATTAACAGTTTATATCTTTATAAGCGTAATCATAACGACCTTTTAGCAACTAAATTTTTTAAACGGAAATGTAATATGAAAACCCGGACACATTACAAATGATCGTAAGTAATAAAAATCAAAAAATTTGGTTTATTTGATATTTCTAAACAGTGATATAAATTGCGAAATTATTTTATTTATTTATCTACTTTATGACAATAATATATTTTATTGAATAATAATCAATCTAAAAATTCTACAATTAATATTTTTGAATTTAAGTATGTAAAAGTAGAATAAATAATAATAAAATAAATAAAACTTACGGCTGTGCGGTTAAAAATTATAAAAACTATATATATAACTATAAAAACTACCACACAAAACTACGTCAAATATGTTACTTTGAAGTTTATCTTTCAGTATATTCTCGAATTATAAATTCATTCCAATACTACTCAAATTATAAACCGACACAAACGATATTTCGATTACCAGCCGAACGACAAAACGAAAGTAATCCGAGAAGTATTTATCATTCGAATGAATTATTACCATCTTGGTGATGCATGCATAACCGAATATTTCGAATTGTTTCATTCGAGATGCGCGCATCCCTACGAACGCATTCGAAAAGTTTTTATTAATCGAATGAATTGCTCACATCTGGAGATATCTCGAGATATATGCATAATCGAATAGTTCGAATGATTTCATTCGAGATACCCCCATCACTACTGTATACAAACCCGCATCAAAACATTATTATTCCTTAGATATAAATAATCGGTTCAGAGGAAAAAACTCTTATTTCTGAATGAGAAAAATATAAGTTACAGAAAACATGATTTTATATAAAATGGAAGATTGTTATATACCCCAAGTAAACTTTATGTGTAAGAGAAACAACTGGCTATATAAGAAAATAATATATCCCAATACTTCTAAGAGAAAAGCTAATTAACATATTAAAATATGTAACCATTCCTACAGATATATAAGGCAAGCAACTGGCTATATAAGAAAATAATATATCCCAATACTTCTAAGAGAAAAGCTAATTAACATATTAAAATATGTAACCATTCCTACAGATATATAAGGCAAGCAAACTTGAATAACATTATAACAGTGATGATGGTGTAAATAGTCTCTGCCTATTTACCACAGTATTTTTGTGGTCCCATAACACCGTAATAATTACACATTATAAAAACATGGGATGTAATGTAATATATTATATATTTTGAAGCTTATGTTATTCTTTGGTGATACACTTAAGTTCTACTTAAAAAAACATTATATCCCTTACACTGCATTTCCGGAAAATTAGATTTCTACTAGTACTAGATGTACTAAGATGAAAAATTGTTGAATGGGAACGTATGCAAAGTGGTAGGATAAACAAGCACAAAATAAGTAGTATCTGAAGATAATGTTCAAGAAACAGATATAAAACTCAAAGCTAAAAAATGTATAGGGGCCTTAATTATGAAATAAAGAGCTGCAGTAAAACGTAATTTAAATTATGATGTTCCAACTAATCTTTCATAATATTAAATTAGTTTAGGGTACGATAAACCATAGGAAAAAAATCATATCCAGCTTCCGTTTCCGGGTCATGATTTCTTCAAAGATTTAGTCTTGAATTAAATTTTCAATATGTTTCCATTCCAAATTCATTCATTCATTCAACATTGGAACCCCTATTTCCTAGTTACAGGACATTAACTTCAAATTTTGATAAATACTTAAAAGATCTTAGAGACGAACTTCGTAAATAAATGAAAACCGTCTGTGGAAACCGTTGATACAACGTCACACAATTTAGGGAAATAAAGACGTAGGAAAAATATTTTTTAAAAACAACATAAATTATAGAGATATGCTATTTTTCTATTTGTTTTAAATTCAAAATCATTAGGCGCATTGCCATATAATGCTAATATTTAAAAGCTACAGTATATGTCAATCAGGTTATCGATTTAGAGTACCGCTGAATTATAAACGGAATGTTTAAAATTAGAATGTTCGTTACTACCTAAATACACTTTCTAGGCTTTTCAAACTTCTACTCCATACAAACTTAAAGCCGCTATAGAAATTCGTTTTTTATTTTTGAAATTTACAAATGCGTTGTATAGGTAAGGATTATTATTCAGCTTTCAGTTTATATCCACTAAATTAACAATTTTTGAAATATGTGGTTTTTCGCGTAAGGTAAAATGTATGTTGTTTAGTTTTTACAACATCGTTGCGGATCGACTACATTTTGCGTGACCTGGAGTGGCAACGCGTTTCCGCACTACTCCATCGAGGACCCTACGTCTATTATAGCTAGCATTTTATTTGAAAACACTCGGATTGAATTAATTAAGAAAATTCTAGTTTTTTTCTGACAAATACAGTGGTATAATATAAAGAACAAACAAATCGGTAGTTAATTTTATTTTTCTTAATGAAGCGCTCTATATATTTTTATATTTTTACATTACATGAAAGCACTAAGCCAGCTACCCAAAACAGTTACAAATGGCCTTTTTATTTTATCTATCTATTGGAGGGCATCGTCACATGATAAGCAGTACTAAGTATCCTATGAAAAGTACAAAATTTTTATTCAGAATATACGAAATGTCTTCGAGAATTTCATCTAATTACATGAAGTTTGTAACGAAGTGTTGGTGGACCAACCGTTCATCAATTGGCAATAAAATGTTCGGAGTACTACTTCTATTTATTTAATCAAATCAAATGCATTTGTAAAATATTGTAATTAATTGCAATATTATTATATAAAATACACCTTTTTACTACAATTACAGTCTTACAGCAAAGTTATTACGAGCCCTAGCTCTAAGCTACCCAAGCATCGCCCCACCACCCTAGGGACGTACCGTTACAAGTTCTAGCATTTTTATAACTCTTTCCAATTTTATTATTTTTATTGCCTTTTTGCGGTATATTCTAATAAATTTAAAATGTTAAAATAAAACTGCTAATAGTTTGATATATGTAATGTAAAAGTAAAATACGAACAGAGCAAAAATACATACAGGGTGTCAATTTGATAACGTACAATGTGCTATAGCTTTGGAAGTAAAAGAGATAATAATTTCTGGAAAACGTTTTTGTAACATGAAAGAGCATCATCAGGACTCGCACGGAATTCTATTGTATTTGTATTTTGATTAAGTAAGATTCAGAACGCGGTTCTCCAAGCACCTCTAAGCACTGCAGTTATCATTAGCTTATTAGCTTACCCGGTAACTATGAATTTTGTCTATCTAAGGTAGTTTCAATCGCAGTAGTGAATTTTAACGTGTTACACATCGTGATGGCACGGTAACTACGGCTTCACTTCTTATCTGACAGAAGGCCCTCTTTCAAAATGTTTCTCGTTAGAAGAGTCTCACTGACCTCGGCCAGATTCGAACCCACGTATGTTGGATTTATAAGCAAGTGCGCTAACCACGAGACCACTGAGGCCGGCACTCATAAAGTAACCTTCCCTATTTAATCCCAATGGTTTTAACTTCCCCAACAAAATTTTTAATTGATAACACCCATTGAAAATCTCTTACAGAATGCTATTCCATGGTAACAAACATTTGTTTGCCTAAATTGTGTCTTCCAAGAACCTCAGATCTTACCGCATGAGACTTGTTACGGGATCACTTAAAATCTGTTGTTTACAAAACTCAGACTCAGTCCATTGAACAAGTGCGACAAGGAATAGTTCAGAGTTGCCGAGCTATCCCCCGACAAACCTTCCAAGATGTTTCGAGAGAATTTTAGAGTAGAATTTCGTATTGCCTTGAGCAGGGGTCGACAACCTTTCCGGGGGATCGGGCCATTTAAGTATGTAATAAGTGGTGGCGGGCAGATAGGGGGTAGACATCATACGTCACTCAAAAAAAGCGTTTTCGTAAGGTTAGATGTGAAATCAATGATTCTATCTTAACCCTTAAGTCGGAAGGTTGTATATTTTTAGCTCCACGAAATCTTGAATCCGCTCCTGCCGGAAGGGCATGGTAGACGGAGTAGCGAGGCTCCGGATATGTGTCTATGGTGGCAGTCACTATTCTTCCGGTGAGTACCTTCGAGCGATTGGGGTTGTGGTAGGTTCTAGTATCACGTCATAGATATTGCTATGACACGATCCGTTTTGCGATTAGTGCAACCAATAGAAGGAACCAATTGAAACGTGATAGCCGACAATTGGCTTTAAAAGCACCCTGCAAAGTTTGGAATTTTGTGCTCATGTTAGTATAAAGCTGCCTAGTTTGTCATATTTTTATATTGTTTTGTTTAAATAAGTTGATATTAAAATAAAGAACGAAAAAAGTAATGCAAACTGGGATAATTAGGAAACCGTAAATTATCAGCGTTCGGCTGATAGTGACGGCATATGCGGTCATGAAAATAATTTTTCTGATAATCATTAAAAATTTATATATGGGACTGGTAAAATCAACCGCCGCAATGGGACTGTAAGGTTTTCTTACGAAACATTACGCGAGCAGTACGGGGGTCCTAGAGGGTAGCATGCGGCCTGCGAACTGTGGGTTGCCGATTCCAATTCAATTAAAGGAATTGTTTCCGAACGTTTTGAGTTTTATTTCCTAATTTTTCGGAAACTAATCAAGTAAAAAGAAATAATTACTACTGGTGAATAGCATTTTTTAAGAGTTTTTCAATGGGGCATCACAAGGTAGGTGTTACCATTTGAAATTGCGTAAGGAGTTGCAGGAGGAAAGTTACCTTACGAATCATGATCAATCCCCTTCCATGTTGTAGAAACGGTTTGTAGAAATGTTCAGTACCTTTTCTATTTCCAGAAATGTAACACCTTGTTTGTTTTCAAATTGACACTGTGTATATACAGAAGGTTGTAATTTAAAAAAGTTGGAAATCGATATGAGTCGACAATGAAACATTCTACTTTACACATCAATGTATTCGCCGAAACAAAAAGACTACACTTTAGGCAATTATCTAAATCCGTGTTCATTCAAATATAAAAGTTAGCTCGAAAAACATCTAGGCGGATTTCCAACTTCTCGGTCTACTAAACTGAAATAACAAATGCATATTTCATGGGATAATGCTCAAAATGGCGAAAATGTAAATCTGATTATATTATAAATATCTTATATACATATATGTATATATATGTATATATATTTATATATATATATATATATATATAATATGGCCAAGTCCAAAACATATGAACTATTGCATTTAAAAATAAAGATTTGAAAACCTCTATTTTGACATTTGCCAACCAATCACAAATCGCTCTGCATCACAATATAAAGGGCCTTTTGGATTATACCCTAACCATAAGTGGGCTATTATATCGTAATAATAAACTAACTAAGAAAAGGGTTTAGTTCAACATGTATACAATAAGAATCCTAAAAAAAACATGCCTGACTTCCCCTTCTGGTTCCGGATCTTTTCGTAAATTTATGTAATATACTTAAATTAATTACTTTTTATGCAACACGTAGAATTATAATATTATGCAAAAAGGAAAGCCGTTTGGAAGCTTTCAGCGGCCATATTTGTTCAGAGATGTATACTTATAAACAGACAAAATTCTATGATATAATCTATTATTGATATAAATATGTGGTAATATCAGGATATCAAGTAGGTAGAAATAAGCAAACAATACTCCACCAACTTTTTCATACATAAAATTCAGAAAAACGTTTAGCAATATACAGAGTGGGCCGTACAAGTTGTCTCCCTTTGAAAGGGATTGACGCAACTCAACATAAATATACATTATGGCAATCTAAATCACTTTTTCTTTATTTTAATGAAAGTGATCAGTGCTGCCTATTTACGATAATACTAAGCCGAAATGAAAACTTTCTTAAGGTTTATGTAAGATGTTTTCAAATATCGAAAAAAAAACTATTTTTAGTGAATACTGTGAAAATGAGGCAGCAGCTCGCAATTTATATATTAAGCGCTATCCAACTAGAAAACCACTCCCTGAAGAATATTTAGATGCATTAAAGCTTCTTTAAGAAATGAAGGTAAATTTCTCAATTCCAGAAGATGTATTAATCAGCAGTGTTAAAGACAGTGAAA
>JABXWE010022152.1:0-19078 GCA_014611495.1 Limonius californicus | reverse complement strand
ATATATATATATATATATATATATATATATATGTATCAGGGGCGTAACACATCGTCAGACCAACAGGTTGAAAAAGTAGGTCTAGGAGAATCTGTTGTCATCCACTTTGCAGATGTTTTACAGAGAACATTTCCAGAGTTCAAATTTTCTTTTTTTATAATTTCTTTACTAGTGCCAACTTGATAACCGAACTCAGCAATAAAGGTTATGGAGCTACAGGTACGGTAAAAGACAATAGACCAGAGAAATTTTTACTGCAAAGTATTTTGTCGATGAAAAAAGTTCAAGAATTAAATTTGACAGTGCTGCTGATAACAAAAGAAAGATTCTAGGCGTAAGGTGGACTGACAACAGTGTAGTAACACTTCTTTCAAACGAGTTTGGTATTGAACCAATTCAAAAAGCAAGAAAATATTCAACCAAAGAGAAAAATAAGATCGAAATACCGCAACCATATCTTATAAACCCTTACAATAAATTTATGGAAGGAATCGATCTTATGGACAATATTATTTCAAATTATAGAAGTTTCGACGAAAAAAGTGGTATATTTCTATTTTGTTTTGGGTATTTGATGTCTGCAAGACAAATGCCTGGACATTGGCGCATTCATATGGCAATAAATTGGATAATATGGAATTTAGAAGACAAGTTGTAGTTATTATTCTGCAAAACTATGGTAAACCATTATCAAATCCTGGACCATCTCAACCACGATTACTGTCACTATCTGTTAGAACCTATGGACAACATCTTATAAAAACAGGACAACAGCGACGAAGATGTATTGTTTGTAAAAGTAAAACAAATGTTTGTGAAAACTGTAATTTGTTATTGAATGATAAATATTTCTTACAGTTCCATAAGTAATCGTACAGTATTTATGTAATAATCATATACTCAAATAAATACTGTCTCCAAATTCCATGTCTATATTGTGTTCAACAAATACCATTCTTATGCGCAAGGGGTCGTTAACGACCAAGGCTGATTTTTAAACACTACAGCATATAGATTTTTTAACAATTTTTTGGCAACTACAAGAACGCAAAGGCGCAAAATATAAAAAATCTCGACGATCATGAGCAAAAAATAGCTCTGAACATAAATGGGTTAAATGTTTCAAAACAGGAAACGAATTATTACTTCATACCAACCCTAATACAACAAGAATGAATTGCTACCAACGCTTATCAGAATGCTTAGGGCAAGCTATGCCCTGGCCGATACGTCTGGGGGTTTGGAGGGACGTTAGAGTGGGAATTAATACCAAAGGCAGGACGGCCTAAACCATACCACAATCATATTATCCTATCAGTCTGACGCATATTTTCCTAAAACAATGGAGAAAATCATAGAGAAATATATAAAAAGCGATTACCTGGACACAGCACAATTGCACAACAACAAGGCAAATCAAGCGAAAGTGCCCTACACAATCTCGTAAGATTAAAGGAGAAATATGGACAAAAATAAGTACTAGAGGTTTGTGTATTTATTGATATTGAAGGTGCCTTTGATAACACCTACTTCGACTCAATAAAAACAGCTATAGAAAAGAAAGGCATAGAACCCATAACTGTAAGATGGACTCGGTATATGCTAAAATATCCAACAATATCAGCAAAACTGGGGAAACACTAGATGACTGTTGGGGCAATCACAGAGTGTCCACACGGTGGAGTTTTGTCGACACTTCTATGGTCAATGATCATCGACGATCTTCTCACGAAACTCAGTGACTCTAGATTTACCATACAAGAATATGCAGATGACCTAGTAGCTACCATTAGGGGTGAAATGACAGGATAGTTTCCAACCTCATGCAAAATGCTCTCAACGAAATCAAAGACTGGTGCAAGAAGGAGAACTTAAATGTAGATCCCAGCAAAACCATTTATGAAAAAGAGGAAGTATAAATATACGGTACAATAATACATTTCTCCGATGAAGTTAAATATTTGAGAGTCATACACAACCAGAAGCTCACTTGGAACCCGCATTTTGAAAGAAATACCTAAATAAGAACAACAGCATTCTGGATTTGTCGTAGACTCTTTGACAAAATTTGGGTACTAAAAAAAAAAGATTATACTTTGCTCATAGTTAACGGTGGTAAAACCCATGGTCGCCTACGCTTGTGCCAAAGGCGAAAGAAATTACAGCGCAAAACAAGTTGCTAAAAGTGCAACGACTGGCTTGTATGGGAACCACAGATGCTGTACAGTGTACATACCTGCCCAATGTGATGTTAGACGCTATATTAAATCTTCTTCCTCTAGACTTGCAAGTAAGGAGGAACGATATGCCTTCAGAATGCAGCCGATTGGATTGGATTGGACACCTAGAAATCTTCAAGGAATTTCAACAGGAACTGCTGTGCAAACTAATTGGTATACTAATGGCAGCTGGACTCAATTATGAGTGACTGAAGTGTTGAAATTTCTGAAGTCTTACACTTTTCAGTCTGAAATTGATTGGGAATATCTGTAAACTATAAACCAGCTAGCAAGAAACCTTGATGTGGGTGCTTAACTATGAAGGCATTACTGGAAGCAAGATAGCAGATCGCCTTGCTAAAACAAGTGCAGAGTCTCATTTCATTCGTCCTGTGGCATTGCTAAAAGCCATATTATGACTGAGATCAATAAATGGGAAGGCAGTCAAAAGTCTACTCACTGGAACAACATTCTGGGTTTAAGACCATTGTCCATGCTTTGGAAATGCTAATGGCTTAGGAAAGAAGCCCCGCGAGATACAGCGCCTGTCTTGTGCCGTCCAACCATCCACCTCTTAATAGTTTACGTTGTGGACCGCCCTATATTCATGTAGTTTTATTTATAAATTAGCAAAATTGTTACTTTTCGGGATGTTAAATTTTATTGTTAAACCCACAATATGCAATCACCATAAGGGAATTGCTAATCGCTTATTTTACTTATCCTATTCATAATGCTTGAAGTAAATTCTCTTATACTCGAAAGACAGACAACGTTAGTACCTGTAACCAAGAATGAGGACAAGAGAATAGCAATAATGATCTTAGAATATAGCCAATAGCTTAAATAAACTTAAACACTTAAGATGATTTATTATATTACGGCTTCACGAACAATATTTATTTGGTTACTCATTTCTGTTAGTAAGTAATTGAGAAATGGGAATTAAAGGATAACATTACATTTAGACTCAAGATGTAAATAATTTTCTTGCTGAAAACGGGACAATAAGATATTTGGTCAGAATGTGCAACTACTATCAACTTACTATGGTTATCTTTTAGCGGGTATTTACAACTAGCTTCTTATTAACTTTTAGAAGCTGTTGTAGAGCATGTAACCAAAAACTAACCACTATAGGTCGCTTTCAAGATATGCAGCTATAATGTGCGCTTGAAAGTTAGTGAAAAGTCAATCTTTCTGGTTGCGATAAAGTTAACTATTTCTCAACTTTAAGTTGAACAAAGCAGATACTGTAGTTTTGGTATCCACTAGGGATGTACAAGGGACGCCTTTAAGTTGCCCCAGATAGGTTATCTTTCCACGTTAAGAAATGATCACGTTGTGGACAGTCAAGTTTAACTTTGGTCATGTAGGTATAGTTCACTTACACTAGAAAAATTTAGATGACCATTTGGCACATACATGAGTAGATATAGGGCTGTAGCCAGGTTTATTTCGGATATTTAAACTGAATATCGTTTGAAGTTGAGTGTAAGTAAACAGCGACGTTATGAAGACATAGACAGTGGACTGAATGGGCTGAATGCTTAGAGTAGTCTACTAAAACATAATTAATGATAAAGTAGGGCCTTAGACGTAATTGTGCTGGCTGTAATTGTTTGTAACTCTTTCGAGTATATTGATTCATAGTTTTATGAAGAGAAACAACACCGGAACGAAAAGTATATGTAAATCTCCTAACAAAAAGTCCTGGAACAAGTATTTATTTTACATTACCACACAGCCTATTTAATATTTTTGTTGTACTGAAATACACAGTAGAGTGTAGGTCATAGGTACGGCTAGTAACGACTAGGAATTATTAAATACTTAGCTGCTAAAGTTTAAGAAACGTTAAAATCAAATAATAAGGTTATTTTTCATTATAAATTGATTAATTTTGCAAATATCAATAATTATATTATTACAACAATAAATCATTTTAGTAGAGAAGGTCACTATTATCGTCGTCAATTTTTAGCGGTTTTTCTAAATTGTATGAAAAATGGCTGCAAATTTTCAAATCATGCCTTAGAGGTTGTTTATAGTACTGAAAAATCTGTTTACGCGTTTGCTCTAAAATAATTAGGGAAGCCGATATTTACAACAGTTTCATTTTACAAGTTTTATGCCTCCCATCTGCACCAACAGAATGTGTATATAAGTTATAAAATATTTAATGTAAGTAGAAAATCCTTGCTGTAGTAGAAAAACGGGCCGATCTCATATTACTTAACTTGGTATAGCATGTAGCAAGTTTTTATTTTTGTTTAGTTGTATTTTTAGTTCCGTTACTGACAGTAATTTTCATGAAATATGCATACCAATAGATAGAATGGCGGTTGCCAGTGTAAAATTTATGTTTAAAATAGGAAAGTCGCAACCTTGGTCGATACGTAGCGACTAGCTGTAAATAGTTTCGGCATATACATTTTATTAAAAGCGAAGAAAAGCTGTCAGACTATATAGGGTGGTTGATTCTTTATTACACACTCACTAATTTGATTAAAATCCAACTAATTAAAAAATTTAAAAACTATTCTTAAATAACTTTATGCGCTCTTTCCAGCCGTCTACGATAGAATGTTGTCACTTGAAAATCAAAAGAGCATCTATTTAAATATTACAGTTTTAAATGGAACACCCTGTACTTCCTTCGATATTTGGAAAGCTTATTAAATTCTTAATATGGTACCGTTTGTATTTTTTTTATTTAAACAAGTAATGCTATAACAGTAGGAAAAAAAATTACGTATATAGACTTTGGAAATGCCAATTATAATCAAAAAGCAATCTTCCAATCGCTGCTCCTTTGTTTTTCAAGTGAGAACATTTTGTCGACAGCAGGAAAGAGTGCATAAAGATATTTACAGTAAGTTTCTAAATTTTTTAATTATTCGGCAAAGTTAATTATTGTGTAATGAACAATCAACCATGTTATCTACAATTGATATTCAGCAAACTGAGTGAGATTCGGAAGGCTAATTTTATAACAATTAATAGTAGAATGAATTCTCACTTGGGTTTTCAGATGCGAATAAGTGAATAATGAAAATTGTAGAAAAACTATTAAACAATAATATAAAATCAAATCTTTCCCTAATTTGTGGTACTATGGAAATATACAATAATTTCCACGAAAAGATTTTTTTTGCTCTAATCTGAAAGGTTTCTACTGATCCGAATTGAAAAGCAGAACATAAAAGTTAATGCGTACATTACAACTTAGTCCCACACCGGTTTTAGGCGAACCCTTCCTATAAAAGTAAAAAATTTATATATGTTTGGCGATTGTTCAGTTTGACGACATTTCTGGTAAGCCCACTACAGGTTAAGAGCTACCAGTCAATCGGGAACGTGTAAAAACCTACAGTAGCTGTTATGGCAACCCATCTGGAAACCAATAAGAGTGCGGTCGCGGGAAGAAAAGGACTGATACACATGCAAGAAGTTGAACGAAGAGAACGGCGACGAGATTGACTGCGTAGCATCTGTGCAGATTCCCAATAATGTGCAGCAGTCGGGAGAAATCATATTAAAATACCTATAGTGTACCCGAAGGTGTATTTGGTCGCCACATACCTGCTTTATGTTTCGTGTGGATGTGAAATCGATACTTATGGTTTCCTTACTCTAATTTCTTATAGTGTAGAGCTTTGAACAACCATTAAGGGAATTACACACGCGTGCATGAGCTTTTCTTACACTGCAGTGGGTATACCTTTTCTGTACTTCATAATGACCAAATGGTGTGATTAAATTTTCTATTACATAAATTAATTCCCTTATCTTTGTAACCAGTAGCCACCAATTACAACATCATTAATTTGTCTTGCCATTTGATAAGGTAGTTAATCATTAAATATAATGCATGAAACTAAGGAGGAGTAATGAATGAAAAAGGAACATTTTAAATTTAGCTAAAATACGTTGTCTTCATAACTACATTATCCTGGTTTTCTACATCCTGTTATTTTAATTAGTAGACAACACATCCTAGATTCTAAGAAAATAAAAAATTGATTAGAAAAGTGATAATGACAAAAAATGCGAAAATAGTAAAAGAAAATGGATTAAAATTCAACCTACGATTATAATATAATTGGACCTGTGAAATATTTTTGCTTTGTTACAAACTAACATCCTTTAGGAATATAATGCATACAATTGCAGTGTCAAAATTTTTCTAATTATCCCAAAATTAGAACAATTCCTTACGCTATAACCAATTTAAGTTGTTTAGCATATCGAGCAGCGACGAAGTTATCACAACTTAGCTAATCTACTATTTCTATTTCTAACACAAATACATCCGAATTGACGTTCTTTTAAATGTTGTCATGAAGGTATAACACGTGTACAAACACCACAAACTGTAACTTAGTTTCTCTTCTCATATTAGCATAATCTAATAATGTAACTAGACATCATCTCAAAGCTTTGAGTGTACTATTGTCGAGGGGATAAAGTGCAGCAAGTACCACACCGGTCATCTATATATGTACGACATTTGATTTAGACTCCTGGTTTAACTCTGCTACTTTGATAGATTATTAAATATACTCAGTGATATAGAAATCGCAACACCAAGAAGGGGTAGGAATTTTTTTGACCAAACTTGGCAGAAACGTTTAGCTACTAAAAGGTAGCAATTGATTAAAATTTTAAAGAAAAAGAACAAAATATAAACGTAATTTTTATTAATAATGGGTTAGTTCCCCCTATCGGTTACACACTCCCACACTCTTCGTGGCATCGATTCTAGCAGATGGTAGATTTCCTCTTGTGGTATTGTGTCCCAAGCAACCTGTAATTCGTGCTGTAGAGCTTGCAGCGTCTGCGGAGGATGCAGCAAGTTCCTCTCCCAAACATGCTCGATGGGCGAAAGATCGGAAGATCGGGGTGGCCATGGCAAGAGATTGACATTATCCTTTGCAAATCGGTCTATAGATCGTCTTGCAATATGGGGACGGGCATTATCCTGCTGGAAAAGTGGGTCTTCCAACTGTTGAAGAAATGGAAAAATATGGGGTTCTCATCCACATATCGCTGGGCTTTCATATTGCCTCGGATGGATAAAAAAACGGGACCTACTCCCATAAGTTGTAGCACCCCATACCATAATCCCCACAGTTTGGTGCACATGCCTCGCAACAAAAAATTCAACATTGCGACGTTACCCACGTGTTCGTCTGACCCTCATATGGCGAGCATGCATCCCCAAACAGAATCGGGATTCATCACTGAACACTACCCTATGCCACTCTAGGTTCCGGTGCAGTCGCAACCTACACCACTTCAAACGTTGCTGTGGATGTTGAGCCGTTAGTGGTAACACAAGATGTGGCCGATAGGATTGTAAGCCGAAAGCTCTTATTCTGTATTGTGTATCGATATAATTTTATATTCATCCGATTGGATTTTCTTTAATGACACTTTTCACTTTTTAGGTACATAAGCAACGAAATGGCCTTGACAGTGGTTTAATTAATTGATTTTTTAAATAAGAAATGTAAAATAGGTAATTTAGAAATTCTAGTTCAGTATTTCAGTGAACAACCATGGCATAATTTTAGATCCTTGTAGCAATGGCGGCTCGCGAATGAAAAATAGGTGAAGTGCTATAATAACCCTAATAATAGCAAATAGAAAAAAATATAATTCAATTTCAACTTACCTAGTTTTTGTAGACCAAGTCTCTCCTTCTGTCCTTTAATGCAGCAAAATTATTTATTATGTCTTCGTAAAATGGTTGATTTTTTATTAATTCTAATAAGAGTTCTTTTTGAATTGAAATATTTACCAAAGAAGAAAGCCTATCTTGAGATAGATTGCGGTAACTTTCATCGGCATAAAAAAGATTTAATTCCTTTTTAAGACGCTGACCGTTTGTAAATATTTTGCCATAAAATTGACCCAAACTTTCAAATGCTTTAGGCGGAAAACACGAATCATATTGTTCGAATTTCCGATTTCATAATATCAGCCAAAGACATGAATTGTAACTTATCGCAGTCTTAACACCTTACTTCTATTTCCATTACAATGTGATCCAGTACTTCATAAAACAAAATTCTGTATTTTCTTCTAATGTCATTACTTAAGGCTAGCGTATTCCCGCGTAGGGCGCTTAGAAATATCGATTTGTGTTATTTCTATTTTCTTAGTGTTTTCGAAGAATGTATCAAAAAAATCCGCATTCCTTTTCCCCTTTAATAGTTTAATTGATTTATTTATTTTTGTAACGCAAACCGTTTAAGAACCGACTGTCAAACCCGAACATGATGTTGGGCGGCTGTTTGCGACTGAGCTCTTCACTTGCGCAACACACCGTGAACCAATGTAGATATTGACGTAGGCGATACTATGGCCACGGAGGTATAAGAGCAGAGATAAAATACGTTTGAGGCTGATTCTTCACTACAATTGCACGAGTATTGTAGGTAAGATTTTTTATGGTCACTGTGTTCACGCTCGGCGGACTCCATTTAAAATTTAAAGTTTTAATACAAGGGGACCAGAAAAAATGTAATGTGTTTGTTTTCACTAAGCATATTGTATCTACGAGTATGTATGCCATAAATAAACGACTCCTACCTGGTATAATGACGATAAATAATTTGATATGTAATTTAAATAAATATTCGCAATTGAATGAAAATTTTAAGCAAGTGGTCAGTTTGGAAATAGAAAATAATTTTAAGAATTTAAGCAAATTAAACGATAAATTGAAACAGGATAAGTTTTTCAGAAACAATTGTACAAACGACACATGCCTGTAATGACGTAGTTGTGGGGGAAAGCGTAGCTGTACTTCTGCCTTACTGCAACTATAAGCAGGTAATGCATATTTCAGTTATAACTTAGTAATGTTCCCCTATAATATTAATTTTATAATAAAACATGTAGAAACACTACTATAAGAAAGTATGTATTGGAAAAATTTGCGGGGTTACCCGAAGGATATTCTGCACCGGGCTGCCAGGGGTAGTTACTGCCGTGGCACACTAACCCAGAGGTACTGTTGTGCGGGTCGGGTCGTCTGGGGTTGTTATGTTTCCGTTGTTATGTATTTTATGTAAATAGTTACCATTTATTTTTATCCACCAAATATGGTGCTAGGACTTATCAGATGGTCCTAACACCTAATAACGTATAAATAAAAGACACAATTGGAGAGATCAATTTTTAATGTTTTGCTTTTGATAAAAATAAATGGTAACTATTTACATAAAATACATAACAACGGAAACATAACAACCCCAGACGACCCGACCCGCACAACAGTACTGATGATTTTAGGTACTCTTCGAGGTACCAGGATAGCAGCGTGTGTCCGTAGATTTTCTATGAATACTGTAGGGATGCGGCGTGGTGGACAAGCGCGAGTACTGGTCAAACAATACTCAAGGTTAAGGAACGATCCGCGCGGTGCCTACTTGGATGGGTGACCGAAATCTTCGATCTAACGCTGCTACCCGCATGGTGCCTCGGAGACTACCTAAAACCGTCGGTCCTCCTGGGTTAGTGCGCCACGTCACTAACTACCTCAAACAGGGTTAAAGTGGCAGCAGGGTGCGGAACCGTGCATTCGGATATCCCCGCAAACATTTCCCATATGCAATTTATTTTTATGAATCAGAACTCTCATTTGTCTGCCATACTGCTTCCCGAAAAGTGCGTACCGGAAATGTTTGCGAGAATAGCAGGGAGAAATCCCGCACCTGGCTGCCATTTGAACCCCATTTGAGGTATATAGTGCCGGGACCACTAACCACCTGTGCGGTTCTTTGCTTAACTTTGAATACTGTTTGACCAGTACACGCATTTTTCCGCCACGCTGCACCCCAACTCTACTATAATATACTATAGATGACGTTTCTAACAATCCTAATCTTCCTACGCGCCTTCTCAATTGCAGTTGACAGACATTACTGCATATTCCTACTTCAGTATTTAAACAAAATAATTTTCTAATATATTAGACATATCAATTTGCAACATAAATCAAGCAGGTACTTGATATCACAAAAATGTAGCTTTTAACATGTTTATTGTATGCGACAGTGCCTAATATTGCAGTATTTTATGTTATTACTTGGTTTCCTTCTATAGTCAGGCTCGTCGGTGTGATTGATGAACTGCGACGCATGCTGAGCCAACTGAAAGAAGCGTATTAAGCGGTAGACCTCATGATGAATATCTAGATGACAGAGATTATCAGCCTGAACAACACCCATGTCGCACTTGATAATTACACCATCCAGGTGGTGGGCGAATAGCTACATTTCAAACATAACATTAAACTGAAAAAGGACAACCAAACAGCCCAGATATCAAGAAGAATCGGTTTGACATTGGCCGCATTGGAAATTTTGGGCATCCTGAGATAACAGATAATACCTATAAATCTTAGCAGGAAGTATTTGAGACCTGTATACGGCCCGTAACGGTAGCTCAGTTGCAGAGCGCTCAATTTCTGGATTAAACGTCAATTTTGGCTTGGATTCCATTCCCCGGCATTATCGAGCAGCTTATAAAAATCTTGTGTTGTAGTAACCCACTGCACACAATTTTCCAATCCGGTTAGCAAGTATAGGATCTTAACGCTAAACACCTTCTCTGGAATTTCTGCCGTTCGGATTCGATCTTAAACTGTTTTTTGTGCGTCTACATTAGCGCGGCGGAGAAATACATGGCAGAGAAGATGCTGGTGCCCAGCATCGAACTTAGAAAGGTGCACACCATCTACTTTTCTGCTGACGTGCGTCGTGCAATGGAACAAAAAATGTTGCATATCAGCTTGAGAGACGGGTACCGAATCAAGACTACCAAAGTCAACGATGTAGTGGAATACATTGTGAGAAACAAATGGCAATGGGCATGGCACATCACCCGAGATAGCATTAAGAGGACAGAAGTTATCATCCATATGAGGCTAGGGAAAATAAAAGAAGCATTGGTCGACCGTATCCGAGAATAAACGTGCACAGGCCGAAGAAGAAGAAGAATCCTACTATATCATCATTTTTTGCGGAACTGATGTGTGGTTTTATAATGCAGCATCTCTATTTCGCGGGAACTTACTGTTTTGCTATCTTCCCTAGTCTATGTTGTGGTGATTTTTAGGAACCAATGAAACTAGCAATAAATCTCTATAGTCGCTTCATAAACTAATTCGATTGTTAATTGATGAAAGGTGTTATCATTGCATCGAAGTTTGAATTGTTAAGCTTTATGCGATTCGTTTTTGTGTTAAAATATGGGATTGTTTGCTGTAGAATATAATATATAAGTAGTATTCAGAGGTTTTTAGGCCCATAGCTTCGCTATCCTCCTCCATTCCTTCCTGTCATTTGGTTTTGTTCTCCAATTTGTTACACCTTCTTGTACAAGTCATCATAACTGCTTCTAACTATATTTTTCTTAGCCTTCCTACTAGTCTTGTGTCTGACATCTTATCCCCTGTGTCTTTGTAACCTGAATTTTGGTTGATTGTAGAGCTGTATTATTTCTTCATTTGAGCTGCTTTCCCACTAGTATACTGATTTCTTTCCTCCAAATATACTTCCTAAAACCCTTAGCTCGCATATTTCTAATCTGATCTGTTCGGTTGTACTTAAACCCATGTCCATATGCTTATGTCACTGCGCGTTTTATATATTCTTGTTTTTGAACTACGCGATAAGTGTTTAGATTTAATTGCACTGTTTAGGGTACCCGCACACTCCTCATCGTTAATTGGCCGTAATACTACTATATGCCTCTACTCTTGTTGCTCGTTTCTTAGTGCTCAATTGGTAGAGCGCTCGCTTTCTGAGCAAGATGTCGATTCTGGCTTGGGTTCGGTTCCCCAGAATTACCAAGTAGCTTATAAAAATCTTGTGCTACAACCTACACCACACAAATCCCCAATCAGGTTAGCCACTGTGGGATCTTAATGGTAAACAGCTTCTGTGGAACTTCTGGCGTTCGGATACGACGTTAAACGTAGGCCCTGGTGTTTCTACCTTAGCGCTGAGGAAAAGTACATGGCAGTGAAGAGGCCCAAAAGTGGGACGAAGAAGGCTGTTACTGATGATGATTATCTTATTATTATCTACTTGCTTGCAATATCGAAAAAATTCCGTACATCACTATCTTAAGAGCACAATCTAAGACACGTTTCATTGATACCTTTAATTGTTGAAAAACCATCAAGCTATGTCTTCAAATGTCATATAAATTTATCAATGGATGTACGCCCAGAAGTTACAAAACGTTTTTTGATCATATGTTGCATTACATACCGAGGAATTTCAAAAATTAGTTGCTGTAAATTATTTTCCGCTTCAGAACAGACATCAGAGAAAATCCTTGCTCTCTATTACTTAACGTAATATGACATTCTGTGATTGTAGAAAACCTGTCTTTCAGTAATTATCAAGTCCCATGAGTAAAATGTGGCGAAAGTCCCTAATTTTAATGCGGAAATGAAGAAATATAAATGAAATAATGAGTTAAATGTAGGGAACGATCCCAATCTCACAAAGCACCCTCAAATTGAAGTATAAATACATAAAGATACTTGGGTGACGAAATTACAAGCACGGTTCGCATCGGAAATTGCGAAATTTGAATGCAGCGATGGAAGGTGATTTCCGTCCGACCACGTGACGTGTTCATTTATTTGCCCCGAACCGTATGCAAAAAGTCGTTTTAATGTGCAGATTGCACGTAAATGCAATTAATGTGGCGCATAAGCCCATTTATCAGTATATAGAAATTTATTCTGTACCTGCGTTTCAAACAATAACCCACTAATTTTGCTTTCGTGTTGCAGTGCAGCGACTGCTAGCCGGTTATAAACTCCCTAATAACCTATAATTTTGGTAGGCACCTTCGTTTGGACGAACGAATGGATTAAATTAATTTAAAAGCGAAAACGCATTTACACGACTTTCTGTAGCAGAAAAAATATAAGATTGGAAAGGTAGTTCGTAAACAATATTCAAGGTTAAGGTTTGTATCCATTGAATGCAGGGTTGATTTCAAGTAAAATTATGAAATAAAACTTATGGGGTCCCAAAGCCCTAGTAAGTTAGCTTTCTAGTACGAGACTTGTTCAACTGAAACCCATCTTGGATCAACTTAGCCTTGACAACAAATGTAATAATTCAAATGACGTTTGTTAATGTTAGTAGTATTTGTAAGCAACACATTAATAAGTTTCTGGCGTTTGAATTTGATTTTGACTTTTAAATGTTCGATTTTGCAATGGCGTTTGTTGTTGAAAATCCGTTCAGGTTTGATCCGCGTGCGTGCGGACTTACAATTTTTATGAGCTGAGGGTGTACAGCCATTGTAGAGTTATAAGCGAATGCCAGCAGTGTCTAGAAATACATGTATTGCGTACCTAACTGTGAAGGAATGGTGCCGTAAATTTAAGAATTTAAAATAGGGGACTATGGGTGAGCTGCGACCAGGTGTACAGTGTACTGCATTAACAGAAAACAATATGGCATGTGTGGAAGGCCTTATTAGAGAAAATCGTCGAATTTCAATTAGAGAAATTTTAGATATTGTTGGGGCGAGTGTAAGATCTATCCATAGTATTGTTCGTAATCTGGATTACAGCAAAGCTTGTTCGCAATGGAATCCTCCTCTCTTGTCTAATAAACAAAAATGGTTGTGAATGGGCTCATCTCTACAACACCTTACAGACTACAGGCAAAATGGCGATGACTTTCTTCTGTCAGTAGTTGCTGGTAACGAAACTTGGTGCCATTACTGTGGAAACATTCAAACTCATCACCACCGAAGATGTTGAAGGCACAACCTTTTGAAGGCAAGGTAATGATAACATTTTTTTCCGTCCATGAAGAAGCGTTGTTGATAGAGATTTAGGAAGCTGGAATAAATGTCAATGCAAATCTGTACAATGAAATTTTGAACAAGCTTCATCAAGCAATAAAACGGAAACGTCCGGGAAAACGTACTCATGTTGCCAACGTGGTAAAAGAAAATCTTCAACGAAAAAAATTAAGTGTTTTAGAGCATTCACCCTATAGCCCGGACCTATCGCCTTGCGATTAACATATTTTTGGACCACTGAAAAAAGCGTTAAAAGACTTCTTCGATCAGCAGCCACAAGAATTCTATGAGTAGGATATACGTCTGTTAGTAAAACAATGGGATAGGTGCCTTAACTGTGACGCTAATTATTTGTAATTAAATTGTTGAATAAATTTTTTATAAAGCAAAGATGGATTTCAATTGAACACACCTCGTAAATTCTGTTATCTTAAATCGCAACTATTCAAAAAAACATAGGAGCTGAGCAGCAAAAACACAAGTTAAAGTAGTTCGCCGAAGAATGTAGCAATAAATGAAAAAAAAGTGGAACAAAAACTCCTAGAAAGACCCGCATAAGACTTGTGCAAACAAAACGTTACAGCCACCTACTAGATTTTTCGATTCCATTTGCAGAAGATCCGTTCATGCACGATGTTGTCTTTTATTTTTTTATTAAGAAACTATTGCTTTTACGGAAACAACACAAGAGTTAAAAAAGTTTAGCGCGAAATCATTCTTTTCAACAGATATTTTTAAATCAAGAAATTTTATTTTGTTAAAAAGTTCTGGTAAAAAATGGAATAGGTGTTGCATGTTTCACTCCATTAAAAGATAACAACAAAATTTTAAAAAAATTCATAGGTAGTGTTTTTAAAGGTAAAGGAAGAAAAAGGAGATGAACCGGAAGGGGTCGAAGAAAGATGGAAAAAAGTGAGCGCAGCAATAACAATAACAATAAACGAAATAGTGGGAGAAAAGAGAATAGGGAAAAACAAAAAATGGTACGACGAAGACTGTAAGCAAGCAGTGGAAGAAAGAAATAAAGCCAGACTGGAGATGCTGAGGGCCAATACGGAGGAAAAGATAAATCAATTTGCTAACAAAAGGAAAGCAGCAAAGAAAACATGCAGAACAAAAAAGAGAATGCACGAGCAACAACAACTGGAAAAAATGGAAGAGTACGGACAAAGTAGGAACATAAGGCAATTTTATAAAGAAGTAAATAATCAAAAGAGGGGTTTTCAACCAAGAACAACGTTGTGTAGAGATAAGGAAGGGCGTCTGTTAGGTAGCAAAGAAGAGGTAATTCAAAGATGGAGGAATTATTTCGTCGAGCTACTGGGTACACAAGATAATAATGAACAGAACGCAGAGGAAGAGGCGATGGAGCACGAAGAGGACAACGAAACAAAAGTACCAACATATCAGGAGCTAGAAGAGGTTATAAGGAAAATGAAGAATTATAAGGCACCGGGACAGGACAGTATAACGATAGAGATAATAAAATACGGAGGCCCAATAATCACAAGAGAAATATACGGCATCATAACAAAAATCTGGGAAGAAGAAGAAATTCCCGAAGAATGGAATGTTGCCATCATATGCCCACTACATAAAAAGGGTGATAAGACGAGGTGCGAGAACTATAGGGGCATAGCACTATTAAACGTCGGGTATAAAATATTTAGCAAGTTACTTGAGAAAAAATTAAGTGTTTATATGGAAAAAACAGTAGGAGATTACCAGTGCGGATTCCGAAAAAACCGGTCGACAATCGATCAGATCTTTACAATAAGGCACACTTTAGAAAAATTCTATGAATTTAATACCGACTTACACCATATGTTTATCGATTTTAAGCAAGCATACGACTCCATAATAAGAAACGAACTATACAAAGGGTTACAAGAGTTGAAAATACCACCGAAGTTAATTAACCGAGTGAAAATGTGCTTAGCAGATACCAAAGCGAAAGTGAGAATTCAGGATCAACTTTCAGAAGAATTCACAATAGAGGTGGGACTGAGACAAGGAGACGCCCTATCAACAACTCTTTTTAACCTTGTGCTAGAAAGGACGGTACGAAGCCTACCAATAAACCCTGGAGGCACAATCTTCAACAGGCAGAACCAAATACTAGCATACGCCGACGATATAGATCTCATTAGCAGAAATAAGAAAGATCTAGAAGAAATGTATAAATATTTCGAGGAAGCAGCCGCAGTACAGGGTTTAAGAGTAAATGCCACAAAAACGAAGTACATGATAACAGCAAGGAATACGGGGAAGTGGGAAAATATCACGGATATAAACATAAACGGTCAATGTTACGGTAAAGTCGAGTGCTTCAGATATTTAGGGTCGTTAATTACGGAGGGAAATGTAATACGAGAGGACGTGAATGCACGCGTAATGCAAGGGAATAGGTGTTTCTACGCGTTACAAGAGGTGCTAAAATCAAAAACGCTCTCAACAAACTCTAAAATAAAAGTGTACAAAACGGTAATAAGGCCCGTGGTGTTGTACGCCGCAGAGACATGGAGCCTCACAAGAAAAGAAGAACATATACTGGAGACATGGGAGCGGAAGATCTTGCGCAAAATATACGGGCCGGTACAAGAGAATGATGGGTGGAGGGTAAGAATGAACCATGAGCTCAAAGTAATGTTTAATGGACCAAGTATCACCAATGAAATACGAAGCAGACGTTTGAGTTGGGCAGGGCACTTGCAGCGCATGGAGGATACTCGAAGTGTTAAAAAGACCCTAACAGGAAAAATCGATGGAAAGAGGACACAAGGAAGACCAAGAAGTAGATGGAATGACAACTTAGAAAGTGACATACAGGCGCTCGGAATAAAAAATTGGAAGAAGAAAGCAAAAAACAGAAAGGAATGGGCAAGGATTGTAAGAGACGCGAAAGAAAAACTGCAACAACATCCATAACGCCAATATCAGTAGCCCGCGACAAACAGAGATGAGAGGAACAGACAACCTTGCTGACTATATTAGCAGGGTTGGGGGGCGGGCAGCCGCCGCCCCCTGTAAAAGATCAGGCCCCGAAAACCGTGAGCGAGGCCATGGTCCTACAAGGACTGACGAAGCCAAGGAGTAAGTAAGTAAGTGTTTTTATTGGTAGAACACGCCCACAAAATGCCATTTCTTTAACTCTTCAACAATTTCACAAAAGCAAAAAAAACTAATTTTTTTTCTCATTTTTGGAAGCGTGCAACTTTTCAAGGACAGGCCTAAGAGCTTTTGTTTACATGAAAGACCCCCTTTAATTTTCGACAAGTAATCACCCCCTAAAAACTTTCGCACTTATTTGGAAACACCCTGTATACGCTTCTATTATAAATCTTATCAAGTCCACTACTATTCAATACTTTGAAAAGCTTACTTAGGGGAACATTGTCATATGCTTTCCCTAAGTCGGCAAATATTAAATGTGTGCTTAAGTTTCTTTTACTCTTTATATTTATTAAATAAGTCAAAATAAATGGCAGCTTACAAGTACTAGGCAATAGCTTGTGCCTACTGTGAATATTACTTAAATGTACGCTCAACAAATAAATATTTACAAAAATATCCGTAGCTCATTACAACATCTGTTAAGACTGGCTTTAGAAGGTTTAGGAGGGAGGGTGACGAAATTCACCCGACCGTGGAAATGTTTCTTGGAATATTATGAATAAAGAGGGACATTCTAGTGTAAAATGCCAAGTAGGGCAGTTTAGCGATAAAAGCGTTGGTGTTAGCTGGGTGTTAGCTGGGCGTTAGCTTTGCATATTTGGCGTCGTATATGTATATATATATATAATGCTGTGAAAGTTGTTTTATAAAAATTGTAATAATTATTGAATGCCAACTTTCGTACATGAATAAATTATAAAAGCCCCACGATGACTTGCCATAAATAGATGCTGTGTAAACTCTTATAAATAAATAATTAAAATAGCCCTACGCTGGCTTGCGTCATAAAAATGCTATGTAATATGTTTTTAAATTTAATATTAATTATATGAATTTTATTTACCTCAGCTAGCTTATAAATTATGATTTTAGGTTGGTAACGCCAATAATATTAATTATAAATACCAGCATATACAAAATTATAATTATCTCAGGGTTTTTTAAATTATATAGTTCGTGGCCTCGCTTAAATGATAGTTACTAAAATTTTAACAATACAAATTTACACAAGTATTAATTAAAAATCAGAGTTGACTTATCTTGATCCCAAACTTTTGAAGTATAGTGTACATCAAAAATGTCGGCGTAAACTGTACACTAAAATCTCCAGGAACACACCATCAGCTAAAATCCCGCCAAATCTTCTGACAGCTCTACTCCTCGTAGCGGACCCAGTCTCGTACTCGTACAAACAATTATTTTATTTGCTTAAAGTGTAGTGATAATTTCCAGTAAATACTTCCAAATTTTATTATGCTTTTATCACTTGCTGTTGGTAAGTTGTTTATACTTTAAATTGTGAAAAAGAATGCACTTTTAATTTCACGATTTGTTTTAGGATATTGACGTTGCAATTAAAAAAAATACTCAATTTAAACCCATACTCCAGGTATAAAAAGCAATTTTAATTTTTTAATAACTTTTAACACAATATTTTAAATTATTTAACAATTATTTACAATTAATGATTTTTAATAATTATTAACTTCGAAGATTTTTAATTTTAATAATATTGAGGCCACGCCTACTTTTATACGAATTTGATCCTTAATAACATCAAATTTTGATTACAGAGAACCAAGGAAAAGCGTCCTCCCGCTTCCAATACAAATAAACAACTAAATCCTCAAAAACATACCAAAGTGAACATTTTGCGCAGATTAAAATATAAATAGACCAATCAGAAGGCTTAACAATTATTGTTTACATTTTCAATGGTTATTAAATATTTAAAAATTACAAAATACAAGAGAAATAAATTATGATTCGAAAAACTAAATTCATATTTATGATCTTCATAAAATTACGGTTCTTTTAGTACCAAATAT
>JABXWE010022150.1:0-10311 GCA_014611495.1 Limonius californicus | reverse complement strand
TGGTAATTATTTTTAGAATTTTTTGTGTTACTTTTTAATAATTATATTTAGAATTTTTAAATAATTAATTAATAGGTGATAACTGTAAAATCAAACTGTCTTATTAACAAATCTGGTTTTTGCTTATATTGTATTTTTTTTCTTCAAACAAACATGCAAGGATACTACGTGAGCGGAACGCTCATCCGCGAGCAACTGTGTTACAAATCATAGCGCGAGTAACGCAGGGTTAATTGAAACGATTTGTGAAAGGAAACTGTACTTGTATATTGTCTGGTTTTATTTGTTCTTCAATTTTAGAACATGGTATAGATACTGAAGCATTTACTTGCTTAACTGATGAATTGATTAAGGAGCTCATCCCCAAGATCGGAGATAGGGCTAAATTTATAAAAGAATACAATCAGATTTATCGTGCCACAATTAACATCGGTGCTAGTCCGAGCGCTAATGTAGGAGATTTGGAAATACAATATTTGGATACAGATCACTCTTCATTGTCATTATCTCCCCAATCATTTGCAACTACAGTATCTGCTGGAACATCATCATCATCACCACATTCGGTTCAGGCTGAATTAGAGGGTAATTTAGATTTTTTGAATGATGAGCCTCTAGGTAAGTGAAATGCATGAAACCAATAAGTTTTTTTAATATCGTTATTGGTAATGTTTTTCAGAGCATGTCCCAACACCATTTAAAAAGCAAAATGCGTTCTGTGTAAAAAAAATAGAAGATTTATATTCGTCTGACGAACCACTTACCTACGATTTCGTAAGTTTTGATGGTCTCACAATATAATTTAGCCCCAGTTTTACACAATGATTTTTTTAGAATATTAAGTCCTTTTTGGAAGGAAGTTTGGAAGGGCGAGAAGTTCTAAGTGCTTCGGGGAGATTCACTGAATCGATACGAAATAAATTAGTCGCCATAATAATTAACAATGAATTGACAAATGCCGGCCCATCAAAAATGTAAAATTTAATTACTATTCTTTCTGAAGCTCAGTTTAATTTGTGTTCATCCAATTTTAGAATTCCCACGGAAAGGTTCAAACAGTTAGCACGCCTAATAAAGCAATTGTTTCCCAAAGAAAATATTGCCACGTACTACACCCCTTACACGTGTGATAGCAAAGGCAAATATAAGAGGTGCGCTCGGGGAAAATTATTTGACAAATACCACAACCGTCGAAGACGCTTAAGAGATTCTGGTTTGCTACAGAACAGAAGGCAAGAGTCCGACAGTGAAGGTATGCATCAAATAATGATTTAAATAAATACATCATTAACAGATTCTATTTTGTAGAAATTGAAACGATACGATTGGAAGAAGAAGAAACAAAAATATGGTTACAACATAATACAGAACCGTGGCCAGAAGTTTATAATAAATGGAAATTTACCCATAACGTCAGATCCCGGATTCTGAATAATCTTGACAGCGTTGACAATTATTTCAAACAATTTCCATCTCTTAAGAAACCTCTTGGTTACACTTTGGTACAGATTAGTATTTTTTTGTACCTATACCTGCATTTTGTATCTCATATTTTTTTAGCTGGAAAGTGACTTCAATCAGCAATATAAAGACCTGGACAACAAACTGTTTGTGGAATTACCAAAACTAGTCAAGAAAATTTTAAAATTAGCAGCAAAGAGTACCGATACTAATATTAAGGAACTTTTTAAAGAAAATATTGACTTAGAAGGTAAAGCAAGCTTTATTCTGTACATTAATATATATTATATTTTCATAAATTTTAGACCAGGAAATAGCTGTGGGATTAATGATTCTCCCCTACCTATTTGGGAAAAATTATATTATTAATGCTAAAGGAAAATCAAAGAAAATTAAGTGGAAACCATCAAAACTAGAAATTCAGGAGAGTTTTGTAACACACCTTAAGTCAGCCAATGACTTACAACCCTGCCTAGAACGAAGAAACCGAAAATATTTGGAACTAAAAGAAACTTGTCAGCCAGTTATCTTAGTGGTAGGTAGTAATTTACAGAAATATGAAACCTTGATTTCAGTTAATGACATACTGTATAGTGTTGATAATTTACTGAAAGCAGTAGATGTGACTTTTAAAATTTTTCATGTTTTAAGATTGAAATATCCTCATGAATGTGATCATGTTTGGTCTGCTATACAAAAAATAATTTATAAAATTTCAACTCCGTGGGACAACAAACATATTTGTGTTGACTCATTCGTATCTGATCTACATCAAATTGAGGATCAAAATAATCAGTAATTTTTATTTACCTAATTTCAAAAACGTTGTACTTTTAAAAGTTGACAATGAAGTGTTTTCTATGTAGAAAATCTCTTAAAACATCTAAACTATTAGTTCTCCATTTTAAGTTAATTCATGGAGTAACTACAGGACAGATTTCTTGTGTAGAGGTTGGGTGTTTCAGGAAATTTTCCACTTTATGTATTTTTATGTATTTTTCCATTTCTTGTATTTTGACTTTTGAAAATAAATCGATAAAACTAACGACTGCTTTCATTAGATGCAGTGACATTAATCCATTGTTAGAGCAACAATCCTAAATAGTTACTCTCTATGGTCATTATAAGCACAACATATAGTTTATGGAACTATATTTAGCTGTTAACGTAACAATTTTATATTGTTAACTGAAGCGACATTAATCCATTGTTATAACAACAATCTTAAATAGTTATTCTCTACGGTCATTATAACCACAACATATAGTTAATAGAACTATATTTAACTAGTAACGTAACAAATTCAGTATTGTTGCTTCAACCATATGTAGCAACCAAACCGAAATTGCTGCAGTAAACACACATATTGTTGTGCCTATAGCTACAATGTAATATTGCTCTATTAACAATTTTTTTTGTTATTTCGACTACATTTTTTTTTCAGTGTTGACATGGTTATTACATAATAATAGGTAACGTCTTGTATATGTTTCGTTGTGTTTGAAAATTACTCTATTTGTGTCCTAAAAGGTAATAAATTCTCAGTTAATTTACCCGAATAGTGCTTTATTATACAGCTGAGGTTATTTTGCAGATCCACCAGCAAACGTTCTCACACAACTCCAAACAAATATCCTCAATACGCATGTCTGCAGTGTCTAAAACCGTTCACTCATAAAAGTCGTCTACTGAGCCATATGCCTGTACATAGTGAATTGAAGTCATACAGTTGCAAAGTGTGCTCGGAATCGTTCAAGGGAGTTTACGACTTTCGCATGCATAATTTGCAACACCACTCTACGGTAACATACAATTGTCAGACATGTTCTAAGAACTTCACGGCCAAGTCATCGTATTACAGGCACATCAAAATGCATGAGAGCTACAAAATGTATTGCGGGGAATGCAAGAAGGGATTCCGTTACGAAGATGAACTACAACGACATATCGATGCCAAACATAAAAAAGTGCATACATGCGAAGTTTGTAGAAAGTCCTTTGGTTACCCCCAGTACTTGAAGATACACAAAAGAACCCACGAAGAAGGTCATAAGACAAACAAGATCTACAAGTGCACTTTATGCGAAAAAGCTTATGTCTACCGAAAGAGTTTGAATCTGCACCTACGATCATATCATGCTGGAGAATCAACCTATATATGCGACGTGTGTGGTAAAAAATTATCCTCCATAATTAGTCTCAGGGACCATAAACTGCTGCACGACGGGTTGAAGCCCATCAAGTGTACGGAATGCGGCAAATGTTTTACTAAACAATCTACCTTAGTGGTTCACTTACGTACTCACACAGGTGCCAAGCCTTATAAGTGTGATCAGTGTGGAAAAACGTTTACTCAACGTAGCACCATCGTTATCCACATGCGGTACCATACCGGAGAGCGTCCGTATAAGTGCGACATATGTGAAGTGGGCTTCGTTAGTAAATATCTTCTAACTTTGCACTTAAATAAGAAACATAATATACTCAAATAGGCTTGGCTTGTATGTAGTCGTGCCACCTTACATCAAATATATTTTTATAGTAACTGTATTTTTGTTTAAAGACGAGTATGTTTGTTAGACTGATATCTTGTATAAGGCGTAGGTAGGTAATTCACATATGTCCATGTAGAGATGGTACAGAGCATCATTTTCAGGAACAGTTGCGTTCTGTTCCGGGTACAATCGTATATCCATTCCAAATACATATTGCGAGTCCGACCCCGCTTCGGTATCTATGTTTGTGCCAAACGCCATGGAAGTACGCGAAATATACTATTCTCTACGACTATAATATAATGTATTCGTTACATATACCTTTTTATTTGAAGAATGATAGATATTCTCCATTTCCGTTTGTTCTCTATTTCGGTGGGATTCTGTATCAGAATCCAACGATAAATTGCGGAACCGGAAGCTAGTGGGCGTGGCATGTTAGCGCTTGGGATCTCCCACTTGTTTTTGAAGTAACTATCAAAAACAGTTTTAAATTTTCGTATTCGTAAAAACAGTAAGAACTAGGTATGAATAATTCAGACAGCGAAAATGCTGAAATGTGTTTGCCACCAGAAATAACGGAAACCGCGAAAACGACGTGTATTAATTTACTGCCGAAGAAATCGCAGAAACACTACACAATGGTGTACACGGCGTAAAATGGTTGTGGCTAGTGAACCGACATACGTCCATCTAAAGCAAAATTTTTATTATACTAATTCGGACCAAAAATTGTAACTTCCTATGACATCGCCGTAGAGAAAGTATAGTCTCCTACTCGTGTAGAATGGCTATTATTCACTCGGATGATTTTCATCCTTGTGAATAATACCTTTCATTCGACACTCGTTGAAGAATATACTATTCTACAATACCTAGCAGCCTATTCTGTTCCGACTCTTCTTCGCGGCGTTCAGAATTTTGTCCCTTTGTGTGTTGTTTGCCGTTACACGACGTACCTAATATGAAGGACTTGAAATAATGTTTGTTTTAGCGTAACTTGATCCATACAACTAAAATAATGAATTTAATTTTTCAAGAAATCGTCGCTTATTTTTAAGCACGTCAGAATTATTGTATTTTGTTTTGATATTTTGATCTTCTTCTTCTTCAGTGTATATGCCAGTGGCATGTTAATTACCTACAATGGAAGAGGTTCTGTGAAATTTTGATGGAAAAGTAAAACAATTTAACAAAAGCTACGGTTGCTATTTGATTGATAACTGAGTTGAGTAGTGCCCGAAAGGTAATAAATTCTCAGTTCAAATACCGGAGTAATATATTATTATACAGCTGATGTTATTTTACAGATCCGCCATCAAAGGTTCTCCCACACGTTCTGAATTCGCATGTGCGCATTGTTTAAAATCATTTGCTTATGGAAATGGTCTACTGAACCACATGACTACATAGTGCATTGAAACCATACACTTGTAAAGTGTGCAACACAACCCTACAGTTGCAAACACTTGCAAGACATGTGATAAGACCTTCATGGCGAAGTCATCGAATTACAGGCGCATCAAAATGTGTATATACGAAATGTGTAGTAAGTCTTTTGGTTGCGCCCAGTACTCGAAGATACACAAAAAAACCCACGAAGAATGTCATAAGGCAAACAAGATCCACAAGTGCAGTTTATGCGAGAAAGTTTTGTCCACCGAAGTAATTTGAATCAGCACGTACGATCATGTCATGCTGGCGAATCAAACTATACTATATGCGACGTGTGTGGTAAAACATTATTTTCCATAAGCAGTCTTAGGGACCATAAACTTTTGCATGATGGGTTGAAGCCCATCAAGTGTACGTAACGCGGAAAATATTTTGCTAAAAGATCTACCTTAGTCGTTCACTCAGCTATAAGGCCATATAAGTGTGATCAGTGTGGAAAGACGTTTACCCAACGTAGTACTATCGTTATCCACATGCGGTACCATACCGAGGAACGTTCATATAAGTGCGACATTTCGCTAGTAAATATCTTCGAACGGTGCACTTAAATAAAAAACATAATATACTCAAATAGACTTGGCCAGAATGTAATTATGTCACCAAATGATACCAAATGTATTTTTATAGGAACTGTATTTTTGTTTAAGATATTTATTTGAGTAAATAGCTGTCTGCTTATAAAGCTGAGTATGTTACACTGATATCTTATATACATATGTCTATGTAGAGATGGTACTGAGCAGTATTTTCAGGAACAATTGTGACCTTTTCCGAGTATAAACGCATATCTGTTCCAATGATCTGATTCAGAGTTGACATGTGTCCCGAACGCCGTAGAAGTACGAGAAATATACTATACCTAGCAGATATTCCATTCCAACTCTTCTCCCCAGCGGTCAGAATGTTGTCTCTTTGTTTGGAGTCTGAATCAGAATAGGTAGCAGCAGCAGACTGTAACAATTACAACATAGGTGCAGAACACTTAAATTCGTGACCGAAAGTGGAAGAACGTAGATTGCCAATCGCTAATTAGACCAACGGTATGCTCAGTATAGGTCGGAAGTCGGAACTGGCCTGAGGACCGTTCCGCCGAACAGTGGACTCATACCTTAGTTCTTTTGTACCATTTCTATGCTTATACATAAATCAGTGTTGATATGGTTGTGAGTCCGTAATTTCAATCTTTTATTTCTAATGTATGGAGATTGTTACGTGTATCTTGATAATCGATTCGAAGATAGGAACGAATTATTCTGCAGCCCACCGGGTACGAGTCCTCAATCTGGCTTTAGCACCACGGGGTCTCAATGCCAGTGACCTTCTCTGGAATTTCCGTCGTTTAGATTCGACGATAGCCGGGACGCCCCCCGTGCTTACATCTTAGAGCTGAGGAGAAGCATGTGGCAGAAAACAATGCCGGTGTAAAATTTTGGGAACCTATTGACGAATCGTGTACAATGCTTGGTTCTTTATTGTTCTACGTAACATAGAGGATTTGCAATAATGTTTATTTTAGCGTAACTTCCATACAACAAAAATGATGAATTGAAGTTTTCACAAAATTGTCGCTTTATATTTATACACACATAATTATATTTCGTTTTCAAATTAACATGAAAAATTTGATTAGTCTTACGAACGCTACGGTTGGTGTACAATTAAATTAATTTATTGGTGCTAAAGTATCGATAGTTGTGTAACTTAATCAATTGTTGTTACAACAACTAATGAAAGCAACTTTTTCTCATTTAAAAAATATGCAAATAGTTGTGAGCCAAGTGTTTACGAATTTGTTACGTGATGAAATGCTTGCCCTTATAAGTGGAAAATACGACTCCTGGGTAAAAAAATTTATGTTTGTAGGAAAACAATTACTGCAAGTACATAGTGGCGACTCAGCCCTGGATTTCGATTTCCAAACTTTACGGTTGCCTCAAATTTTCATGATAAATCTATTTACACTACTATACTGTAGTTAAGGGCATACTTTATGTAGCAGTTTCCATCATTCTTTAGTTAGGAAACATTAAAAGCTGTATCTTCAAGGTAATATTGTGAATGTTAAGCTTTGACATGTTGGTTATTACATAACAAAAGATAACTTTTTGTAGATGTTTCGTTGTCTTTGAAAATTACTGTATTTGTATCCTAAAAGGTAATACATTTTCAGTTAACTTACCCGAAGAGTGCATTATTATATAGCCGAGGTTATTTTACAGATCCGCCATCAAAGGTTCTCCCACACGTCCTGAATTCGCATGTGCGCAGTGTCTAAAACCATTCGCTTATAAAAGTCGTCTACTGAACCACATGATTGTACATAGTGAATTGAAGTCATACAGTTGCAAAGTGTGCTCGGAATCGTTCAAAAGAGTTTACCAACTTCGCATGCATAATTTGCAACACAACCCTACGGTTGCATACAATTGTAAGATATGTGATAAGAAGTTCACGGCCAAGTCATCGTATTACAGGCACATCAAAATGCATGCTAGCTACGAAATGTTTTGCAGGGAATGCGAAAAGGGATTTCGTTACGAATACGAACTACAACGACATATCGATGCCAAACATAAAAAGATGCATACATGCGAAATTTGTAGCAAGTCCTTTGGTTGCGCCCATAATTTGAAGGTACACAAAAGAAGCCACGAAGAAGGTCACAAGACAAACAAGATCCACAAGTGTAGTTTATGCGAAAAAGCTTTTGTCCATCGAAGTAGCTTGAATTTGCATGTACGATCATATCATTCTGGAGAGTCAAATTTTATATGCGACGTGTGTGGTAAAAAATTATCTTCCATAATTAGTCTCAGAGACCATAAACTTCTGCATGATGGGTTGAAGCCCATCAAATGTACGGAATGCGGCAAATGTTTTGCTAAAAGATCTACCTTAGTGGTTCATCTGCGCACCCACACAGGTGCAAGGCCATATAAGTGTGATCAGTGTGGAAAGACGTTTACCCAACGTAGTACTATAGTTATCCACATGCGGTACCATACAGGGGAACGTCCGTACAAGTGCGACATATGTGAAGAGGGCTTTGTTAGTAAATATCTTCGAACTGTACATTTAAATAAAAAACATAATATACTCAAATAGGCTTGGGCACTATGTAATTGTGCAACCTAATAGCAAATGTATTTTTCTAGTAACTCTATTTTTGTGTAATAGTTATATTGATGTAAATAACTGATTATAAAGCTAAGTATGTTTGTTAGACTGATTTCTTGTATAACGCTTAGGTAGATAATTTACATATGACTATTTAAAAGATAATGGTGTGTATTTCTTACATACTACTCAACTGGATTTCTCATCAAGACAATTATAAATGAATTTTCGCAGGATAATAATAAAAGTAATATTATTGCAGTTATACTGAGTCTAACCAAAGCATGTTGGCTCATTTTTGTGTCTTGGTGGATCTAAGCGCTAAGTTCATGTCATTCTTAAAAACTGTATATTTATATCTGTTTGTCATTAAATAGCCTGGGACCAGTAATATCTAAAGTCGTAAAATATCTCTGTATAATTAAATAATCAAACTGTCCTTGTTTGTAGTATTGTACCTAAAAAATATCATGAAGCATGTCCTATTTTTTTAATAAAGAAATTAGTGGTTTCTGTTTTTTTGATACTATACTACACAGTCTTGTTGGTTTTGCTCCCCAGTAAACTTCCTCCTTTAATAATAATGGTAAGGAGGACAATATATACAAGATGGTGCTAAAAATATCAAAAATTCTTTTTCTTCTCAACCATGTAACTATATATACCTAAACGGTATACAACTAAACTATCAAGATTAATCCAATCAATTCTTAAAATGTTGTTGGATCACGTCTCGTATGACATAAAACTACTCTAAGAACTAGTGGTTTGACGGTAGAAACAACTTTTCAAAAGTCGCCAAGTGAATCTATAAATGAACTGTGTATCAGTTGCTATTATGTATGAAGTTGTGGATATAAATTGTTTCCATGGTCACTGGATGCTTGAATATTTAACCGCACCTGCCCTGTGAGTTTATGTAACAGTAGGCTGTATGAGGTACTTTGAAATAGCTGTTAAAATATCTGTGGTGCCATAAAAATGTAGTAGAGAACTTCGTTGACTCTTTTTTGCTATCGTTGTATATATTGTATGAAGGATTTGATGAAAGGGCATCCGATTGCAACATCCAGCGCTAGTTATGGCATCCATCTTGATCACCATATCCACGATTAATTTTGATTATAAGTTATAGCGTACTCGCAACGTCTACTGTGGTTACAATGACTACTGTAATACTTTGACTAGAGTTGATGCTACAAGCTACAATAATGAGAGTGAGAGTTTGGACTAAATACTATGTGGGTGGTTGTCCAGAATGGCACGTATAGCAAGCGGTAGATATTATGACCAATGCTAGAGTTATTTTTCTGTTATTTACAAATTGGCCATAATTTTTAACATCAGTTGTGTCCTCCATCTTGTTAGTTAGTAATTTTGGGTCTGTCTACCGTGATCACACCACGTTTGCCATGGTTACAATCGTCCAAAATAAAGTCTACTGCGTAGATCTCAACTCATGCTCACGTTGTATAGTTTACCGTAGTGGACGTTACAGCCAAATATATAGTGAATATTGTGATCTGTTGTGCGTTATGACCAAAAAGAACATACAAAGTGATTTTTTAAAAAGTCAGTTGCAGTAGCCTATGGATTGTCCCGTCTATATTAAGCTTTAGAATCTGACAATATGAAAATTATAACAGAAAGAAAGAAATCTTGACGAAAAACCTGTAATTTACTTACCTTAATAAATTACAAATCAGTTGCAACTAAATACTTGTTCATTTTCACATTTTGTTGGGCCAAAATTTTTAACTACCTGAACTGTCACACAGTTTGA
>JABXWE010022149.1:0-38685 GCA_014611495.1 Limonius californicus | reverse complement strand
CCTGAAGTTATTGACAATGTTCAAAAAGAATTTATTCACCGTCTTGGCCACTGTCAAGAAGTCAACGGTGCACAATTTGAACATTTAATTTAGTTGTTTTATGAATTAAATCATTGCCTTAAATTTAGTACTTATTTTGAAATAGCCAAACGGTTTTTTTAAATTGTTTTTGTTATCACCCTGTATGTATGAATCCTAATTGGGTTCGAGCGTTAAATATATTGATGTCAAAACCGTTTTTTTCCAGCGCCTCCTTAAAAATTATTATTGGTCTACTCTAATAGCTTCATCACACATTTTTGAAACTTTGGGATTGATTATTTCGAAAACTTTCCTCTTCAAGGTCATACGTTTTTGGCCATGTCGTACTCAGAAAAATGTGCTGTATCCAAATTCGTAAACAAAAGTATAGCGTGCCATTTAAAAAAATTGTCGATGACGTCATAGTGCGAAAACAAAAGACGATCGAAAAATGACAATGATCAGGAAAGATGCACTCATAAAAAGCAAGGTTGACGTGTCCGAGGATTTTTTGTGAAAACCATTCTAAAATGTTTTATCGAATTTATCCACTACTTTACGAAAGCACTGTATAAAGCAAATTGAATCTACAAGATTATTCCACTGCCATCTAGCACCCTCTCGAATATCCAGAAAACACGGAGAACAATGAAATAAATTGCACTACTTGGTAATAGATGACGTCAGTTGGATGTTTAGCCGCTGATGTTGAATGAAGTTGAGTACTGTAAGACGGGAGTCGCGGGAAAAGGTTTGGTCAAAAGGGATCGCGCCTTAAAACGATTTGGAAACCACAATTCTGTAGACTAGGAAATATACTATGCAATGTTTAAGAAACGATAAGAACATAAAAAATCTTGCAAACACGAATATTTGCGTTTTGTTATAAATTGGATTCGCAAATAAACATTTTCTGCAAAGGTTATTTCCCGACATGGTTATACCAATTGGACTATGAGATCGTGTGATTTAACGCTTCTCGACTTTTTCTTTTGCGGCTTTGTAATAGACTTTGTAATCGACGAGCTCCAAAAACAACACTCGTCTAGTTATTGCTGTAATTGGGCCGCAAGTGTGCGGAAGTGTATTTCAAAATTTCGACAAAACATTAGCCATCTGCAGCAACAACGGTGGAAATATTTGGCAGTTATAATATTCTTATCATAATTCCGTTTAAATGAATAACTGGCAAGTTCCTAAATACTATAAGTTTTATTCAAGAAACAAAACCACAAGTATAACATGAGACATCCTATATGTATATCTAATTTAGTTGTGACATTTTAAAAACATTTTGCAAAAATAGAGAGTTTTCATTAACATCTTGTAGTACATAATTTACTGCTTTGTATGTATTATAATAAAATATAATATGGGTTTTAGAATTGGTCCCTTTTTTGGGCGACTTATGTAGGATAGTGATTTTAGATAGCCAAGGTTCCAGTAGAAAAAGTAAACAAAAACAAAGAGCACAAAGTAAATGCTTAATTTTGCAACGCTGTATAATTTCCCACAGTTATATATTTAATTTCGTGTGGCAATATAAATAGATTCTACCATTTCATTGACCCACATGTGTGTAATTTCGTTTTGATATCTCAACAGTATATAGCAAAAATAGAGATAGTCCAGGTTTCATTAACACCTGATAATACATAATTGAATGATTTGTCGATACAATAATAGAATTTTAAATAGGTTTCTGAATTTGTAACGTTTCTTTGGGCCGCTGTGTAGATTAATAAAGATAGAGGTAGTCCAACTTTCATTAACACCATACAATAACAGATCTGAACTTCGTACCATTTCGTTGTGTGTACATATCTAGTTTTATTTTAATTTCAAAAATCTTATTGTAAAAATAGAGATCATTCAGCTAACATTGGCATCTGGTATTACATAATTGACTGATTTGATTATTAGAAAATATAGGTTTTTTAAAATATGGTCTTCTAAGGATTAACTGTAATATCCCTACATTAACGTTGCTAGTAAAATTTTCTAAGCAGAATTCTTAAAATCGTGTATTGGTAAAAAGATCGTATCACAATTTTTATGCTATAATACAACTCAGCATCATCATCAATTACATAACATTTTCTTATTTTAAGAATCTTAGGAATGTTGTATGTCAGTTGTGCACATTCAGCTTATTAAATTTCCAGAAAACTAATTAAACAATAAAACTAATACAAACAAATAATCGATTAGTACATTACATCACATTCATGATACAAAGCAGTATGTGGACAAACTATGCAGCTAATTAATTTTGCTTGCAACTTGGTTACAATTACAATGTAAGATAGCATTAGAGCATTACTAATTAAAACACGTTTTCCAAAGAATATGAGCTTATTAGTGTTAAATAGTATAAAGCTAATAAATAGGTTGGCAGATGTACGGGAAGTTGTGCTGTTCGTAGCTTGATTTTAGCACAGAGTTAATCATTACTAAATTAAATGTTAATGCACATCATCTATTACTTTCATATTTCTGCAAACGAGTTCTCTTTTACTGAAAAATTACAATATTCATTATTAAATGTATACAACTTTATTAAAAGCTTTCTTGATATCCTTGGCAAGGAACTAGAACATTCAAGGCTCGGTAATTTGCATTATTCCGTCATTTACTTAAAATTCATCACCAACTGGAATCCTTCACTTGAATTAGTTTTACCTTCGAAATATCTCATGTAAAGGTTGTTTTAACATATCAAGTGCAAGTATTTGCGTTTTAGTTTGATATATTATTAATATATACAATTGCTTATACTGAACAGAACAACACCAGGAGTGTGACAAATATAGGCCGTCGTTGTCTACATTAGCATATTAATAATATGTAGAAATTCATGTATAAAAATGTATAGAGTTAACAAATATTTCATAATAAATTGGTCATTTCGTAAATTTAAGCTTTTACATATTTATTTTAAGTCCTTTTTATTAAAATTACTATATAAAACTAGTTGTATCACTCTGGGATTATTTGGTCTACCTTTGATTATACACTATGATCAACAAAAATTGCATGTTATAACATTTCTTGACAGTTATCTAGTGTAATTTCAGTTGGCATATTGGTTTTTACACTACAACATAAGACATTTAGTTCCAAATCCAAAGGCCTGATCAATCATGGTCAGGAAATAAAAATTATCTCTACAAATCATAAAATAGATATCATGTTGATATCAGAAGCCCGAATAACAGACAGAAGTTATTTAAAAATATCCAAATATGCAATATATTATAACTAACATCCAGAGGGAAGAGCCCGCGGAGGTACAGCTATTATCATCACAGAAAACAAAAGGCATTACGAAGTCTCTAAATACGAACAACGCATACTGCAAGCAATGGAAGACTGAAATGGAACAAAACTGCTATCTGCAGTATACTGCCCTCCAAATCTAGCGATTGAAAAAGAAGATTTCCAAAACTTCTTCAATACTCTTGGCCATAGATTTATAGCTGGAGGAGACTTCAGTGCTAAGCACCAACACTGGGGTTCCAGACTTGTTACCCCTCGTGGAAGAAACTTTATCAGGCCATGCAAAGCAAAAATCTGCAACTTTCAACCAGACAATCAACATATTGGCCTACAGATAAGAATAAAACACCCGATACAATAGACTTCTGCACCACAAAAGGAATGTCACCAAACTACCTGGAAATAAAGCCGTGTCTAGACCTCTCTTCAGACCACACGCCACTTCTAGTTACCCTAGATCCCCGAATCAGAAGCAAAGAAGAACCACCAGCCCTGACAAACAAGAATACTGCCTGGGAGGTTTTTCGAGGCATCCTGGCAAAGTACCTAAATACAAATTTTCCACTCAAATCAGAAAATGATGTAGATACAGTTGTAGAATACCTTACTAGAGCCATAGAGCAAGTTGCATGGAGATCTACTCCAGTAAAGCACGAACCAGAAGATCTTACCAATTGTCCCTATTATGTCAAGGAAAAGATTAACGAAAAACGGAAGCTAAGGAAGCGCTGGCAGGTTACACGCAATCCTACAGATAAGACAAACTACAATAGAGCCACCAAATAACTGAAAGAACTACTGAACCAAAACAAAAATCATGGAATCAAGAAATTCCTAGAAACGCTCTCGGCCACAGACTTAACTGATTACTCGCTCTGGAAGGTCCCGAAAAAGTTAAAGCGCCCACAAGTTACAAATGCACCCATTGGAACTCTAGATGGGAACTGGGCCAGAAATGATGAAGAAAAGGCAAACCGGAACACCTCGGTAATGTCTTTAGATCCTTCCCAATGGAGGTCCTTCATATAGAAGAGGAGCACATCCACGCAATCCTCGAAGCTCCCTATCAAATGGATCTTCCAACCAAGCCATTTAAGATTTCTGAAATCAGATCGGTAATTAAAACCGACCTAAACGCTAAGAAATCCCCGGGGTATGACCTGATAACGATTAGTCTCCTGCCTATACTATCGAAGGTATTTGAGAAACTCTTCCTGGCCAGGTTAAAACCCATCTTAGAGGAAAGAAGACTAGTCCCGGACTATCAATTTGGATTTCGCCAGAAACACTCTACCATCGAACAAATGCACAGAGTCGCCAAGAAGATCAAAGCCGACCTGGAGAGCAAGAGGTATTGCTCTGCTGCCTTCCTTGACAACTCTCAGGCATTTGACAAGGTCTGGCATGAAGGTCTTATTTATAAGATCAAGAACAACTTACCCCACCCCCTCTGCAAGGTATTGCAGTCCTACCTGAAAGATAGACGCTTCCTAGTGAAACATGACGATTCTCGCACTTCCCTAGTTCCTATAAAATCTGGAGTACCACAGGGCAATATCCTCGGCTCCATTTTGTATCTCCTATTCACGGCCGACCTTCCAATAACTAGAAATACGGAGATTGTTACTTTTGCCTATGATACGGCCTTAATGGTCTCAAACCAAGATCTAGTCCTTAATTCTGAATTCTTACAAGAACATCTTGATAAAGTTGAGAAACGGTTAAAATTATGGCGTATCAAAGCCAACAGTACTAAATCGACCCACATAACCTTCTCTCTAAAAAAAGGAATATGCCCTGAGGTGAAGTTAAACGACACCTTTCTCCCACAAAAAGAGGATGTGAAATGCCTCGGCCTTCACCTAGATAGGCACCTAACGTGATCCAAGCACATATGGCAAAAACGACTTCAACTAGGTCTGATCTATCGAGAGATGTATTGGTTATTAATTATTATATATAAGTAAAAAATCTCACCTAAGTTTGGAAAATAAGCTCCTCCTGTATAAGGTCATAATAAAGCAAAAAAAAAAAGTTCCAAATAAGTATTAGAACTTGCATAAGTAACGATCCACAAAAAGCTTTCTTTTAAGCTTTGACAGTAAAAGTTAACGGCTGGAATGCTCAACAAACTTCCGCTTATTCTTTTGAGTTGTTTAGTAGACAGTTGTGTAAAATCTACATAGTCTCTCTAACTAACAGTCTTCTATTACAATAAGACACTTGAACATGAACGACCGTTATCGTATAAAATAATGCGTGTGATCAAAAATGTACTAATTGGCGTGTACTGTGAATTTCACAACTTATGTCCTAGTAGTCATATGTCGGACCCATCATACCTTGTGTTAAGTTTCAGCAGTAGTAAATATATCTTTTCAATGTAACTGGAGTATATATCCGACTGGTTGGTTCGTCAGAAAAAAAAATACCTTAAAGCAAAACAGATTTCACAAATAATATAAGTTATAAAAGTTTTAGGGTTACAAGAAAAGCTGCAAATTGCTTTCAACCTCCTCAAGATAACCGCAGACTTTTTCTGTAAAATCTGCGTAAACTTTCGTTTCTCCTATCTTCTTACATTTATCGACAATTTTTTAGATAATTCCGACATCCAACCTCCCACATCGATCGTTCGACATCCGCCCTATGATATCCACTCATTTGGGTTCTAAGTCATTTGGTCATCACTTGCTCGCCGCCGTTTGCTCGCCACCGATTGCTCGATTGCCGATTGCTCGATGTGAAACATGTTCGCCAGACATTTGCTCGCCAGTGAACTTATTCGCAGTACTATAAGTATAGCTTCACCAACGTAGAAAAATTACTTTATATTTTGTTAGGCACCTTCGGTTGTTGTGTTGTGTTCAGCACATCTTCAGTTTCATAATTAAAACCTTGAATTTTAATTGTAAATAAATAATAGCTATAAGAAGAGCATTATTTTTTTTATATTTTTTGACATATTAATAAATATTACAATATAACTGTTTATTGCAATTTGGAAATTCAGAATGCTGTTTCTATATCAAGAAAGCAATTTTAATTATGTTTTGAGAAGTTATGTATAAAAAATAATTTTAAAAATGTACAATTTAAATATCATATACACTTCTAGTGCATTCTGTTAAGAACAAAGAAATAACTAAATGTTACCCTATACGAATTTAATACAAGACCAGGCAACCCTGCTTTGACCAGCGACATTCCTTAGACTTTTTAGACTTAATGCAATGTAAAATTTGGAAAATTATCAGCAGGTTATATTAAACGTTTACAGATGATATTTTATTTTAAACATAAATTGCTTGTGAGTGTTTGTCCGGCGCGCAATCGGCATGGGGAGCAAAGAGATTCACGAGCAAACGGTAGGCGAGCAAACGATGGTGAGCAAACGGCGGCGAGCAAGTGGGCGAACACCTTTTATTTGACATCCGACCCCTAAAACTTTATCTCCGATGTCCTACATCTAACATTCGACATCAGACAACCGACATTCGACATCCGACATCCGGCACCGGGCTCTTTAGACTTGAGGTTTCCGACTCCCGACATCCAACATGAAACAGTAGATTATATGTTTTGGACTTTGGACTAAGAACTTCGGGCTAAGGGTCATGAGATTTGAGACATCCGACTGACTCCATGCTCCAGGCTTTGGACTCTTGGAACTTCCGACTCGTGGCATCCTATGTCCGACACTAAGCTCCCGACTTGAGTTTGTAGACTCGGGACTGGGGACTTCCGACTTCCAACATTAGAAATATGACATCTGTCATCCTATATGAATGATTAGTTTTTATGCTTTGGACTTCGATCTTCGGGTTTCGGAACTTGTGACTTGGGATTTGAGGCTCCGACTAACTCCAGGCTGCACGCTCCAGACTATGCACTTAGGACTTCTAACTAGCGACATTCAACGTCCGACGCCACGCTCCCGATTTGAGTCTTTCTGCTTGGGACTGAGGACTTACGACTCGCAACATTAGAAATACGACATCCTACATTTGACCAGTGTTGGGTAAGATACTTTTTTTTTGTATCTAGATCCAGATACAGGTACTTCTAAAAAAGTGTATCTAGTTACAGATACAAGATACATTTTACTACGTGTATCTAGATACAGATACAAGATACTTTAAAATGTATCTAGATCCTTCTCAGATACAAATTAGATACCTACTTTAAAAAATTACACTTCCAGAAATGGGACCGCGCATAAACCATGATAATATTATTTTTAAAGAAAATCTGACGGAATTTAGGGTTGTTAACAAATCGATAATAATAATAAGACACAAAATAATTACTAGAGAACATTTTATTGGGATAGCCATCCAGTATCGCTGGCACTTCCAAAAAAGCACTTTCGTTATCATTCATTCTTCTAATTGTAGCACAAGAATTGATTCTGTACTTGAACACTACTTTTATTTATACTGAGAAAACTTCAAGTTTTGTCAAGACTTTAGATAAGCCTACCGCTCGATTATTACTTATGAGATTTGCTTGGAAATTCCCAATATCGAAAACAGCAAGGGCGGTTATTGTAATTTGTATAGCCACAATAGGTAAATGTATACTTAAAATCTTAAGCTTCTTACAGTTCTTATCTCCTCAAAATGGGGATGTTTGAATGCTTATTACCATTACCTATCTTAAGACGTATTTGGGTTTTTCTGCTAAAAGTAAACCCTAAAATTTAAATGTCCAAAAATGTCCTAAATTTTAAATTGAAGAAATGTTTTAATAAAATTCGAAAACTACATAAAATAAATTATAATTCTTGAATGTATCTAGGATCTTTTATTGTTTAATGAAAAAGATACCGCTTAATAGGATCTAGATACAGATACAAGATACACTTTTATAAACGTATCTAGATACAGATACTAGATACTTGAATAGTATCTAGATCCAGTATCTAGATACATGTATCTAGATACTACCCAACACTGCATTTGACATCCTATATGAATGATTAGTTTTTATGCTTTGGTCTTTGGACTTCGATCTTCGGGTTTGGAAACTTGTGACTTTGCATTTGAGACTCCGACTAACTCTAGGCTCTACGCTGCAGGCTCCAGGCTGTGCACTTAGCACTTCTAACTCGCGACATTCAACGTCCGACTGCAAGCTCCCGACTTGAGTCTTTAGACTCGGGACTGGGGACTTCCGACTCTTAACATTAGAAATACGACATCCTACATCTGACATCCTATATGAATCAATAGCTTTGCTTTGGTGTTTGAACTTCGATCTTCGGCTTTCGGAACTTGTGACGTTCAGATTTCAGACTCTGACTAACTCCAGGCTCCAGGCTCCAGGCTACAGGCTGTGGACTTGGGACTTCTAACTCGCAACATTCAACATCCGACTCCACGCTCCCGATTTGAGTCTTTAGTCTTAGGACTGAGGACTTCAGACTCGCAACATTAGAAATACGACATCCTACATCTGACATCCTATTCAAATGATTAGTTTTTATGCTTTGGTCTTCGATCTTCGTGTTTCGGAACTTGTGACTTTCAGATTTGAGACTCCGACTAACTCCAGGCTCCAGGATGTGGACTTGGGACTTCTTACTCGCGACATTCAACGTCCGACTCCAAGCTCTCAACTTGAGTCTTTAGACTTGGCACTGGGGACTTCCGACTGGCAACATTAGAAATCCGACATCCTACTTCTGATATCCGACATGAATCATTAGATTTTATGCTTTGATCTTGGAACTTGGGATTTGAAACATTCGACTGACTCCAGGCTGTGGACTTGGAACTTCCGACTGGCGACATCCAACGTCCGACACCAAGCTCCCGACTTGAGGCCTTAGACTTGGGACAGGGGAATTCCGACTTAGTTTTTATGCTTTGGTCTTTGAACTTCGACCTTCGGACTTCGGACCTTGGCATTTGTGATATGAGACATCCGACTGACTGCAGGCTCCAGGTTTTGGTCTTCGGACTTCCGACTTGCGACATCGAACGTACTACACCAGACTTCCGACTTAGGACTTTCGATTCCCAGCATTATAAATCCAACATCCTACATCTGACATCCGATATTAGGAATTAGTTTGTATGCTTTGGCCTTTGGACTTGGGTCTTCGGGCTTTGCAACTTGGGACATCCAACATCCGACAGAATCCGGACTCTAGCCTATGAACTGCCAACTTCCGATATTTGATATCCGACGCCAAGCTCAAGTATCGAGTTTCAGACTTGGGATTTGCGACATCCAATATCCGATATTAGATTTTATGCCTTAAATTTTGGACAGTTGGTGTCATACGTTCATGTTAATGTTAATTTCATATTCTGTTCTCTCGTAATGCAAGAAACCAGTTTAGATCCACCAACTTTTTTCTGAATTTCAATATCCTAGTATATTTCGGGAATCATTTGCGAAGATAGTAGTTACAACTGTAAATTAAGTAGAAGTTTTTCTAGTTTAAGAGCAAAAAAAACTTTAATGAATGGTCGAATTAACTTTTTAAAATCGTCGCTTATGAAAGTGTTATGGTTAATTTTGCATTCTAACGTTGCTTGTTTAGATTTAAATTAAAAAAAGCTTAGATGGCATGGTATAAAAATGTAGTACATTATTTTAAATGATATATGCATTACTGACCATTATGTCATGAAATTTCTTTCAGAATTAATATTATTATTTTAATGTAATCTATAATACAAGACAAATAGTTATACAAAGTAAACATGTACATATCTTAAGGTATGTGAAATGACATCTACCACCAGTTCGAGAATAAACATTACACTACACTACAATCCCAGTTTATGAACTCAGAAATAAATATTTTGTTAACTGTTTCTTGCCGTGAAATTCATATTAATTAATAATTCAAAATATTCACAATATCAATAGGATTTATTTCATTTTGTGCTTTTTACATATTTCACATATAATATGTCATTTTCAGAAGAATATCAAATGTTGTTATACGTATAAAGCACAAAATAAGATAAAACCTAACTATTGCAGTAACTTCGAAAACTGCTAAGAAATTGTATTAGAGGTTATAAACAGTCTGATTTAAATAAAGACAATGTGATTGTTTTCTCTATACAACTTATATAGGAATTTTGAAATTCTCTATGTTAATAAATTACAGCAGGCTAGTATTACAGCTCAACTGGAATACTTACAAAAATGTTAACACTTTCTAAAATATATTGTTTAAATGCCTTGTTATTTGGAATATATATTTGCGAATACTTTACGTTTCGTGCTAGAAGGTTGTAAAGTTAGGTCGACCCCAAATTCTCACTATTAGTAGGTCATTAAGGTGAAACACAAGCCCATCATTTCGACACGTGTTTACTAATAGCATTAAAGCACGTTTAACAGTTTCACACGGTAAGAATATTTTTAGATTAGTGTTACAAAGAGGGTGGATTGATGGACTTACAGCTTACATTTTAGAAACACTTACGTTAGCGCCGAACTTTTGATTTAATTCCCTAACTCTTTCATGTATTTTTTTAAAGCTGTGTGCAAATAACAGCTTTAAGCATTTTAAACTCTGCTTTCTAATATTAATTCATCTTGATAAAAATATTGAGAACAAGCTCGGCGAATCCTTGAAAATCGTAACACAAAGGGTACCTACATATTTGTGCATTGGCTCCTCGTGCTTAAGTTTTCACACCATAAATAACCGTTTCTAATAGCGGCAAATTAAAATGTGCTCATAAAGATTTAAACTGAATCGTAATATTTGCATATCTTTTTACCCGTGAGCTAGTGACTGACAGAGCTTATTTTAAACTGCTAGAAATTTATTAGATCATAAACTTAGCATACAAAAGGATGATGTGCAGTCATTGCGAGTTACTTTACGTATATGGTAATTTAGACCACCCTTGGAGGTGTTTATGGTTTCTTTTATTGGCGTAATGTTTGTATTATTTAGGGTTATAGATTGCATTAACTACTTTAGCTTAACGGGCGTTTAGCTATTTAATTCTTTAATTAGCAATGTTAATTGCAGATCGCAATCGCTTCGTCGTCAGTTCCCTGTGTTGTGAAGTGCGTTAGATATAATACAATTTCTGCGTTACATTGTATCGTATACAGAGTTAAAATAGAAAATAAAATATCAATGGGCATCTTTTTGGTAAGCCTTCGAAGTTCTTTGAATTTTAAAGTAGAAGCTTCTTTAACATATACTATATTAATACTTTAGAAATTTCCGGAAACGTTATGCCTTTTGTATTTCAGTGTGTGTTAATTGAATATTTCGAAATCATTCTAATTGCATTTTTTATTAAATAACCAGTGTATGTATATATCACCCTGTAGAGTATTTAATAATAAAAGGATTAAAGGGTTATAAAACTTAAACGTGCAATCCGTTTCTTTTGGTGGATTTACCACTCATACCCTTTACAACTTTATTAACCTTCTTTGAGTTGCCCCATCTTCCAATTACACACCTCGAGTTAATCTAATGATTCATGGTAAAAGGGTTGAAATGGTCACCCTTTAGTACGACCGAATAGGCATAATAGGAACTGAAAAGTAATTACTTCTTTAACGTATACATTTTGTATTTGTTACTACACAAACGAGTTTAAATTAGAACATAACTGAATCTAATCTAATTATTTCGTACATATGAAGCTACTCCTACTAACACTATGAACAAAATGAATTTATGAGTGCTTAAATTGTCTTTTAGCAATAAAAATGTTTGATTTTATTTTGAGATTATGATAATAAGTGAAATAATATGCTAAATATAGAAAAGGTTGAGAAATAGCTTCAAGCTTAACATTCTTGGTCACTAGGACCTAGTACAACCTTCTCAGTTGTTTCCTTCGGCTTAAGCAACCCGTTTTTTACATATTTAATAGCTCCCATGCCAATATTATAAATAAAAGAGATATTCCAAAATATTACCCAAATTTTCAAGCAAGTTAATAATATACAGTCGCTATTGTGCCGACATTGTGAAGCTGTAATTTTATAAAAACTTCAATAAATTAGAAATAGAAAAGTTGCTAGGTTTGAAAACATTTTAAAATACGAATGTTTCGAATGCTGAGTGATTGGGAATGATTTTTACCATTCCATGACTCCTTACATGTAGAAGAAGTATGTTGTGTATCTGGCTACTAACAACGTAGACATTATCAATGAGGGAAATACGCCTACATTTATAAATAATAAACGCCAGGAAGTTTTAGACTTAATCTTGGTTAGTACATTAACACATAGCAGTGAGACCCAAATACAACTGTGAGAAACTAAAAATCGTAGAAGAGAACAAAAAATTTCAGGAGAAACTGAGGGAAAATTCAGGACGGATTGACGATATAACAAATCTGTCAGTTGAAAATCTATGGTTAAAATACAAAAAGGCAATCCAAAGGACAGCCTTAGAGACCCTCGGATACGCAACAAGAATAAACAAACCCTGGATAAACCCACACATAATAAACGCAATCGAAGAAAGACAAGAGATAAGAATGAAAATACTATACATGAAAAATGAAGAAACAAGAAAGGAACTCGAACGAAAATACAGAGACAAGAACAAAGAAGTAAATAGAAGAGGAAGACAAGACAACATACATAGAAAACCTAGGAGAAAAAGCGGGAGTAGTAGCCCATAACAAAGGTATGAAAGCCCTATACAATATCACAAAGCAGATCAATGGAAGGAAAAACAAACCAGTTACTAAACTCAGAGGAGAGAACGGAGAAATCTATAGAACAGACAAAGAAATGATGGAAAGATGGACGAGACATTTCACGGAGACCTGCAAGACAAAAAGAAATACACAGGAAGTGACAAGCGACATGATAATTGAACAACTAGAGATAAGCGAAGAAAAGTTCACCAAGGAAGAAATTGAACAAGCACTGAGCGAAATAAAAAGTGGTAAAGCGCCAGGCATAGATGAGATTCCTACGGAACTATTAAAAGCAGACACAGAGCATACAATTGAGATAATGCATATCCTAATAAACAAAGTGTGGGACGGTGAAAACATACCAGAGGACTGGGCACAGGGAATGATAATAAAAATATCAAATAAAGGCGACCTCACAAGCTGTGTAAACTTCAGACCCATAATGGTACTATCAACCGCAAATAAAATTATGACTAAGTTGATGTCAAAACGTATGAAAGCAGCTATAGATGCTAAACTTAGAGAAACCCAAGCAGGGTTCAGGGAGAGACGTTCATGCATCGACCACATCTGCACTCTAAGGATTATCCTGGAGCAAACATCAGAGAACGATCAGAACATATGGGTAAATTTTATCGACTTAGAAAAAGCGTTCTATTCAGTCTCAAGGGAAACGATGTGGCAGATACTGAGATACTATGGCAAGGTGTTTTATTTATTATGAGATACTATGGGTTACCGTATAAATTCATAAAAATAATCAAATTGCTATATACAAATTTCGCAGCAAGAGTCGAACATCATGGCAAACTGTCGGAAAAAAATCAACATAAAGGCAGGAGTACGACAAGGATGCATAGTATTTCCTATACTTTTCCTTATCATAGTGGACTGGGTTATAAGCCACACAGAAGACAAAAAGAACGGGATTCACTGGGACATGTTCACATGGAAGACCTAGAATTCGCAGACGACATCTACCTTCTAACAACAAATGGGAAAGCAATGCAGAAGAAATTCGACAAACTAAAATTCGAAGCGGGGAAGACCGCTCTAAAAATAAATGGGAAGAGAACAAAAGTACTCGTAACCAGGAATCAAGACGAATCTAACATCATACTCGATGAAACTAATATAGAAAAAGTGAACGCATTCTTCTACATAGGTAGCATGCTGGACGCTAACGGGGGCACACAAAAATATATCAAGAGAAGAATAGCCCTGGCACAATCGGCATTCGACATGTTAAGGAAAATTTGGAGCACGAAGCACATCAAAATAACAACCAAGCTACGCCTTTTTAATACAAATGTTAAAAGTATGCTGTTATACGGTGCGGAAACGTGATCAATTAATAAACAAGTGGTGAAAAAAATAGTGTTTATAAACAAATGCCTTAGACATACACATCGCATGTTTTGACCGAAAAAAATATCAAATCAACAGCTGTGGCAAATTTCAGAAGAAGAAAGGATTGAAATAACAATCAAGAAAAGACTATGGGAATGGATAGACCATACACTGCGTAAACCAACCAGTAACATCACAAAGCAAGCACTGGATTTTAATACACAAGGAAAACGAAAGAGAATTAGACCGAAGGACACATGGAAAAGAAATGTTGCTAAGGACCTCCAACTACAGAACAAGACATGGGGACAAGCTAAATTTATAGCACAGAACAAAAAGGAGTGCAAGAACCTGGTACGGAAAATATCAACATCAACGGACCAAATCAAGGATGCGCAGGCTTAGCAACCCTGCCATTCACCTCGCTTTAGAAACGCCCTTTGGGCGCCCTTCGCTCCTCAGGAGCTATAGGAAGGAGAAGAAGAAGAGTAAATTTATAAGTAATAATTTAACTAACTGGCACGTATCCGATGAAGCCTTCATGTGGGATCGCAATTGTATACGGTTTGACATGAAGGCGATCGCTATACGTATAGAGGAAAATAGAATTCTTTAGCTAACTAACTTGGGTATCTATAGAGAACACCTGAAATCAATAGCGGACAATGGACGCGATTCAATTGAGACCATTGAGGATCTAGGCATCTCTGCCATTCAACTGCAAACACACTTAATTTCATTTTAGGAAAGACGCTTCCCTTTAAAGCGAAAGAGTACTAATAAAGATGTACCTTGGTGGAACAGGGAGCTTGGCCAGTTAAGGTCAAATGTAAGGAAACTATAGAACAGTGCCAAAAGCACCGGAAACTGGAAGCTATATAAAAGGGCACCAACCGACTATAACAAAGCAGTGAGAAAGTCTTAATGACGGACATGATGAAGGTTCTGCAAAGAGATAGACAATTTGTCTCCCGCACTCCGACTCCAAAAAGTTCTGTTTAAAGACCACTCTCAAATTGGACTGCTTAAAAAATCTGGCGGTAGTCACACCGAAAATGGGAAGGAGAGTCTAGAAACACATTCAGAAACTCACTTTCCCCATTCTACCAGAAGCGAGGCTTTACACTTGGCGAGGATGTTTACCGTCCTGCAAACAGAGAGAAAATCCTATCTGGAAGGATTTTCACTTCAGAAAAGATTAAATGGGCCATTAGCTCATTTAAACCATATAAATCACCAGGAGAGGACAGCATATTACCTGCTCTATTTCAATAGGGCATAGAGGAACTGCTATCAATGCTTATAAGGATGTTTAGGGCAAGTTTTTCCCTGGCATACATACCACAAGTTTGGAGGGACGTCAGGGTGGAAAAAGGCAGGAAAAAGGCCGGAAGACGTACCAAAATCCTATCGACCTATTAGCCTAACATCTTTTCTCCTTAACACAATGGTACCGCTACACGACAAACCATTTGCCTATCAAGAAGGAAAATCTACCGAAACTGCCCTACATAAGCTTATAAGTAAGATTTAAGGAGCAATAAGAAGAAAAGAAATAGGGCTTTGTGCCTTTATTGATGTTGAGGGTGCTTTTGATAACATCTCCTACAAATCAATAAAAAAACTATAGAATACAGAGGTATAGAACCTACAACTATAAGATAAACGCAAGTCATGCTGAAAAATCGAAACATAACGGCAAAGCTGTGAAGTGATTCGTCGCCCCTACTGTGGTTTAGGTCATTGATGATCTTCTTAAAAAAATGAGTGTTTTTGGAATAAATATAGAGGGTTACGCAGATAATTTAGTCACTGTTAGAGGCAAACATGGCAGGATTATTTCCAAGCTCAGAATGCTCTCAATAAAATTACAGATTGGTGCCAGACGGAAAACGTAAATTTAAATCCCAGCAAAATGGTCATTGTACAATTCCCTAAAAAGAGGCGATTATTTCTTACGCCTCCTACAATGAATGGCATATAAATACAGTTTTCCAACGAAGTTAAATATCTGGAAGTTAGTTTCGACCAGAAACTCACTTGTAATCCACATCTTGAAAGAACCACACAAAGAGCAGCAACGGTACTCTGGATGTGCCGTAAGCTCTTTGGCAGAAACTGGGGGCTAAAACCGAAAATGATCTTATGGTCATACTTAACGGTGGTAAGTCCCATTGTCGCCTATGCATCTCTAATATGGTAGACAAAAACGAATGAAAGTACAGCGCAAAACAAGTTCCTACAATCTTTCAAGTATAGACCCATGCTATAGATATCTGTGCTCAAATATGCCTAAAAACGGCTATACTATAGCTAGAATCTATATCCTTTCAAGCAGCCAAGCAGCACTTAAAGCTCTGAGTTCTTATACTCTTGAGTCTGGAATTGCCTGGTAATGTCTACAAACTGTAAATCAACTGGAAAAGAACAACAAGCACCTTGATGTGTTTGCCAGGCCATGAGGGCATCACTGGAAATGAGGAAGCCGATAACCTTGCGAAAATAAGCTCGAAGACTCATTTCATTGGCCCGGAAACTTTCTACGGCTTAGCAAAAATCTACGTAAAGGCCGAGGTCAATAAATTAGTCTCAAGAGACCTCCCATTGTCTTAAGGCAGGCGAAAAGAACCTATGTCAATTCTGTGAAGTTTCGATCGAAACAGCGGAACATATCCTCTGCAACTGCGAAGTTATAGCCCGCCAAAGGTTGTAAAACCTCGGAAAGATGTATACACCACCTGACGAAGTGAGCAAAGCTGCTCCCAGGAAGAGCTTAAACTTGGTAAGAAGCTTAGGACTTGAGGGGTAACACCAGGTTAGCACTGTTTCACAAAAGATCTATATAGGTCGAAATGTTGAGAGGCAATTTCAGTGCCTGAACGACCCTATAAACAAAACATGCATGTACAAGAAAATTATTACAACTTTTAAAACATCTTAAGATATACAGGGTGTCCTTTAAATACCTTAAAAGCTTCAGGTAGCACTCTTCTGTAAGAAATACAGTCCTCAAAAACACTAACACGAACTTCCTATAGTGCTTAGTTTCCTCACACGAGACACTTAAAGAATATTATACTTGGCAACGTTGACGATGTCTTTGCATTTATGGAGAATTTAATTAGTAGGCCGACATTACATGAAGCAAAATCGAGATGTCCAAAAATTACGTTTTTATCATTTAAATTTTTACATTACATAATATTCATTTATCATTTTTAACCGCGTCTGGTAAAAAGAGGTAATTAATAAACTGAATGACAGTGATGTTGATTTAAAAATTAGACTGTTCATTATTACTCTTATCTGATATTTTTTAAATTGTTTGAATCATTCTGCCAATGCAAACTATTCTGCTGGATTTTAAATAATAAAACCAAAATCATTATGCACAACCCTTTTTGTATTTTATTAATTTACAAATTGTTCAAAATTTCTGCCTCCCTCTTCGTGGCATTTCATTGCTCTTGTAATAATGGATAATTGGACACGCCGCAGCATGTCTTCGTTTATGGTTGTCGCCGCCTCACCTATACGCTGTACCAAATCTTCGTAATTTTCAACAGGCGTCAAATATACCAAGTTTTTCAAATGACCCCACAAAAAGAAATCAAGTGGCGTCAAATGGGGACTTCGTGGAGGCCAGGCTACTCTACTACCGCGACCTATCCATTTTCGTGGATAATTTTCGTGAAACCATTGCCTAACTCTAGCAGCGTAGCGACTTGGAGCTCCGTCTTGTTACATCCACATATCCCGACGAACTTGCAAAGGAACATCTTCTAATAAAGGTGGAAGGTCGTTATTTAAGAAATTTAAGTAGTTCTCAGCATTTAATCGGTTAGGTAGTACAAAAGGCCCAAGGAGTTTATTATCTACGATTCCTGCCCAAACATTCACTGAAAACCGAACTTGATAATTTTCGTGGTGCAGAGCATGAGGATTTTCATGTGCCCAGATATGTTGGTTGTGAGAGTTAAAGATGCCATTTCTCGTAAATGTCGCTTCGTCTGTCCACAGAATGTTGTTTACAAATCTTGCATGTCCTCTATGTTTTTCTAATAACCAATCGCAAAAGCTAACACGTTTCTCGTAATCTTCCTCTAATAAATGCTGCACTCTTACTTTATGGAACGGATAAAGTAGATCTTCCTTCAAGATGTTATAAACGGTGGTCTTGGAGGCACCAACAACTTTAGAAAGAGCACGCACGCTAGTACCCGGATCATCTGTTACAAGTTCCAGTACCTCCTCTTCTAAATTTCCGTTTCTAACATATCTTGGTCGGCCTCTATCAGCATTGGGAGCAGGACGGATATTTCCTGTTTCTCTAAGCCTTTGATTTGTAGCCCGAATTACCACATGGCTGGGATGTCTCCTATTCGGAAAACGCTCGGCGTACCTAAATCCTAGCAGCTTGATTGCAGTTTCCGTGGCACTCCCCAAGAACCCAAATCATGTCAACGTACTCGTTTGTGTCGTACTCCATAGGAAATAAATGCAAATAACCCAATAACAAAACAGGAACCAAAGCAACAAAATGAATGAAAGCAACAAAGTGAATGAATACAGATAAACGCAAATAAACTCACAACGAACCAGGAACTGAAGGAAAATGACAATGCAAACGTCCCGATAAGTAAATCAAAGATTTTGACAAATGTCGAAAAACAAATTTTCTACTTTTCATCACAATACCATGGCCTTGCACTGTTGTCAAATGTAGTATTTACGAAATTTATCATTTTTAACAGTACTTCCAGAAGAGCTACTAGAGCGTCAACTCAATATTAATCTTTACATAATCAAGTGGCAGTCGGTCACTTATCGGCAGATACGTGCAACATTAAAGTTCTCGTTATTGTTTCCATGAAATTCTGTTTTAAGGGTATGAACTTTAACACTCTCGTACAAGAAAACTAAGCTCCAAATACCTACTTTTTTTGAAGATTTGTATTAAGCATTCATAAAGGAAAAATTCTACCTGAAGCTTTTAAGGCATTTAAAGGACACCCTGTATAAACTTGTTTGACGATTTGCCAAACAACAACAGAGCGAAAAATTTCATAAAGGATGTAAAATATAGAAAATATGTTGGACACTCCAGTTAAAATAACAAAGGGACTATTAATTTCTCAAAAATAGTAGACAGTAGATACTATAAAATGATTAAATTTTGGGTACCCGCCGTGGTGTTTTACCTCTTTAGTGTAATTGTCATAATACTTTAGAAGTAATTAGATGTCTAGTGTCCGTACGAACATCCTACATACATTTAGGGGACCTCATCTAAATAATTTGATGCTTTACTTGAGGTTTCATTCATACTGTTATACAGTGTAGTCCAGCTAAGTTGTTCCCCTTAAAAACCAGTTGACGCAACCCAACATATACAGGGTGTTCCAACTGAAACAGTCAACCTTGAATAACTTCGTAAATGATTAAATTTAAATAATCGACGAGACACATCAATAACAATTTGAAGGGGGACATATTTTACCATGTAACCCCCACACCAACCCTAAAATTTTAAATGACGAAGAGTGTTGAGTGACTGTTTTGAAAAGACTTTCTGCTATTTGTATACCTGTACAATAAACAGTCAATTACGTAACATAGCAAGGAAGCAAAATAATAAAATGCTAGTTTTTTAATTCTATTCGTTTGTAAGTAGTGTCAAGAATAACTAAATGTTACTTCTTGTAAAAAGCCTAAAAAATAGTAACTAAAAAGTTAAGTATTTGTTCTGGATATTTGTTAAGGTCCTGTGGAGTGGCCAGACAGATCACCTGATCTCACCCAACTAAATTTCTTTCTGCAAGGGCGTCTAAAAATACGATTTATGCCAATCAGATTCTCTGGTAGAATTATATATATATATATAATCAGTAATCTTTTTACCCTAAGGTGTAAGGTGTTACATTTCGTATTTTACATATCATAGATAATAATATACTACATAACATATTCATTCATTTCTACCTCTATTAATGAATTTTCTCCACTCTTTCTTTTTCTTCGCCATGATTGGTTCTTGTACCATCGTGAGTCCTCTGTCTTCGATTAACTTCTCTATATTTTGACTCCACGTTGTCTTTGGCCTTCCTCTGCTTCTCCTTTCTTGTCTCTTCGCTTCCCACACTCTTTTCACTATTCTCTCATCGTTCATTCTCTTAAGATGTCCATACCATCGCAGTTGGCAGTCCTCTATTCCCTTTATTACTGGTTGCACTTTGAGCTGCTCTCTGATACTGCCATTTCTAATATGATCCCTTCTTGTGACTCCTATCACTTTCCTTAAATATTTCATCTCCATACTTTGAATTTTACTCTTGAGTCTCTTCGTCAGTATCCAAATTTCACATCCAAAGGTTAAGACAGGTATAAACACTGATTTGTATATACTCATTTTCGTTTTTATCTAGACTGCTCTCTTCTCCAGAAAACTGGTTCTAAGACTGTGGTACACCCTTCATGAACTCTCAATTCTACTACTTACCTATACTTCGTAATTTCCCTTGCTATCTAACTGTATTCCCAAGTATTTAAAGGTATCTACTTGTTCTATTTCTTTTCCATTTAATTTGATGTTTACTTGTACGCCTGAATTCCAGCTAATCATAATTTTAGTTTTTTCTACATTTATCTTTAGCTTCTTTTCTGTTAACTTCTCATTCCATATGTCTAAATTCTTCTTTAGTTCTCTTTCATTTCTTGCAAATATAGCTAGGTCATCAGTAAACGCGCATTCACTTATCCAGACTAGTTGTAAGTTTCTATATCCCACGTTTAATTTAGATGTTCTGGTTCTAGTTCCTTTCATTACAGCGTCCATGACCAAGTTAAATAACGTTGGGCTTAGCACCCCTCCTTGCCGTACGCCTTCATTTACTGGAAACTCGCGTGATTGCATGTTGTCTGTTCTTACAATGTTCATGTTATTTTTATCTATGCTCATTAATGCTCTTATTAGCTTCGTATCTATTTTCCTTATTATTAGGCTTTCTTCTATGATTGCTCTTCAAACTTTTTCGAATGCCTTTTCCAAATCGATAAGGGCTTGGTATATTTCCGCACCAGTATTCCTTACACCTTCAGTCATCTGCTTAATTGTAAATATGTGGTCTTGTATACTCCTGCCTTTCCTAAACCCGCTGTGTGACTATTCGAGTTGTGGTTCCAACTTTCGTAATAATTTGGTTTCCAGAATTCGTTCATATACTTTGGATACTGTACTCAGAAGGGTGATACCTCGATAGTTATTGCAATCTCTTCTATCTCCCTTCTTGAATATTGGCACAATGACGCCAGTCTCCCAGTCTTTTGGTACGCTTCCTTCATCCCACGCCATATTACATATTTTTGTTAGAATTTACCCTCTATTTTCTACCAAATTTTTCACTATTTCACCAGGAATGTTATCTTGCCCTGCTGCCTTTCTCTTTTTAAGCTTCTTTATGGCTTTCTTGATATCATTCGACTGTATGTGCTCTCCTTCTTGTTTTATATCTTCTCTATTGTGCATTCTTACATAGTTTCCTTGATTTTTCTATTCTTTCAGTAAATTTTTAAAATATCCTCTCCATGTTTCTATTATATCTTCCGCTTGTTAGTATTGGTCCGCTTTCGTCCTTAATTCGCTTAATTTCTTCCTTTTTACCCTATGTTCTTAAATTTTTCAGTGTCTTGTAGAACAACTTTTGGTTTATGTGGAAATTAGCTTCCATTTTCCTTCTAAACTCCTCCCAACATGCCCTTTTTGCTTCTAGTACTACTTCTTTGACTTTTTCTCTTTGCACTGTGTAGTCTTGGTATGTATCGTTGTTTCTGCTTCGTAGATATGCTTTCCATTTTTCTTTCTTTAGCTTTACTTCTTTCTTTACATTGTTATTCCCCCAGGCCGTTTGCTTTTTGGTTCTATTTGCCATTGATGTTCCACATACTTCTCTTCCCGCACTGATTAGGGTATTTCTGAAGATTTCCCATACCTCCTCAACGTTATAATTTTCAATTGGTTTTGCCTTGTTTATCAATTCCTGAACTTTTTTGCTGTACTCATGAGTCACTTCTCTATTTGTTAATCTATACGCCTTATTTTTTCTTTGTCATTGCTTTTTCGTAAGTCCTCCTTATTGTTCTTAATTTCATTTTCCTGGCGGCCTAAAAATCCTAAACAATAGTGACTAAAAAGTTAAGTATTTGTTCTGGATATTTATTAAGGTCCTGTGGAGTGGCCAGACAGATCACCTGATCTCAGCCAACTAAATTTCTTTCTATAGGGTCATCTAAAAATACGATTTGTGCCAATCAGATTCTCGGGAAGCATTACGAGCCATAATTAGCAACAAATCTGGTTTCCCGTTATTTGAAAATATCTTACTTAAAATTTTCGTCAATTGAAAGCTCGACTTAGTATTGTTATAAGTAGGCAACATTGTCAATTAAATAAACTCACAGGAAAAGTGATTTTGAGTGCTATGCTATATGCAGGGTGTCCCAACTAAAACAGTCCGCCCTGGATAATTTTGGAAATTTAAATTTGAAAAAATTGGCGAGACAGGTCACCAATCGTTTGTATGTAATACGTTGTGAGTCATCTAGTCTTTTTCATCCCCCTAGCCTCCACACCAACAGCCCAAAAATTGCAACAGACAAAAGGTGTCGAGATTGAAAGGTTGTTCTATACTCTAAATTTTTTTAAATTCTGTCGCACTGTATTTGTGGAATGGCATTTTGAAATTCCGGATACATATGAGAAAAGTTAAATTCAAAATTTTCAGGTTTGTGATTAAATGTTCAAAGTGGCCACCACCAATTTTTACACAATAGTACAATAGATTTTCGCATATTATTGAAAATTTTAGCCGTTAATGAACTACACTCCTGGTTAATTTTTGGTAAATCCCGTGAAAATGCGGCTACAACCAGCAGCTGTCTAACTAGAAGTTCACCGTTTGAATAAATACTTGGACAACTTGAAACTTCTTTAAGAAACGAAGGTAAATTTGTTAATTCAGAAAACACTAGCAATGTTAGATGCAGTGAATGAGAATCTCCAAGTAAATCAATGAGATATACTCACAAATGTCGGTATTACTAGAACTTTAGTTAGAAGATTTTGTGAGCAAACGCAATCTCTATCACGTTACTTTGGTAATTTTATCATTTCCTTCAGAATCAACTTTTTATCCATCCATCTCTTTTAAATTATGTTTTAAATTATGTTTTAAATAGCGACGAGGGAAATTCTTAAACAATGGTGAAGTAAATACGCATAGGCATAACTTTCATGCCCCATACTAAACATGAGTGACTAATTATTAATTGTATTGTCAAAGCAATACTTTCTCAAAGAGAATCATATAGAAACTATAATATGTATGAATTACACAAAAAAAAACTACGCCATCAAATGGTTAAAACAGCCAAGAACTCGCACTAAAAGCAACGTTTCACTTCGCAACTCTAAAAAGTGAGAAGATAAATAATATTTTCTGGGTCGTTGTGTAGAGAACAATTTACAGTAAATTGTTTCTATAATTGTTTTTTTAAATAAAACATATCGGAACGTGATATGTGAGTATCTTCTTCCCTTAATATTCTATTATATCCTTATTTGAATGTAATAAATATAAAATACAGCTCAGCTTTCTAATATTGGTATAGACCGTAAAAAATATTTGTACTTTTAGTTCAAAACTAACAAAAAAATGTCGATTTCCAGTTCAATAAACAGTACCAATATTATTTAGATAACAATCCAATCTCACAAACACGTCCTGGCGTCTTTCTGGAGTTCGCAGCTGTCACACAATAAAACTCATGATTACAATCGTATATAAACCACTTCGAATTGTTCCTACTGTCTAACCGCATTGCCCCATAACGACCGTTTGTAAAATCAAGAATAACCATTAAAAGTTACAACTACTTGAGCTACAAGTGGCTATTATAGTATTTTCCTAACGTTACCAATTTTATTGTATTTAAGACAGGGGGAATTGGCCTATAGAAAAATAGCTTCCATGAACATTTCTGCATAAATAATAATAATGAAAATGAAAGTTTCTACAAATGTTATATGTTGCAGCTTACTCAGAAAATGATGTCAAAACCACCATTTAATCCGTTAATATTTGGTTTCTACAATATTAATACTGAAAATCTGACTATCCGTAGAAAAAAATAAAAGTAGTACAGAAATATAGTAATTAATATAGACGATTAAAGCTCCCTTAATAATAATAAAGTAGGTGTTCCACGGAATAAAAAATGTAGTGAGTAATCTGAAAAAGCAAACACACAGGGTGTATCGCTAGAAGAATGAAACAATATAACAATTTACAGGATGTGCCATTAAAAAGTAATTGTCAGAGGACGAATGATAAGATTTATCTTCAGGAAGAGTTTACTAATGGGAAGTCCAATTTCACCACTTCTAGCTAATATACTTTATGCAACATTTAGATGATCGAATTTTTGAATCAAATCAATCTTCGAAATTATATTCTGGTTCCTATATGTTGATGATATTTTAGCATGTTTTAATAGTTCATTTCAGTTTTGGTGTTTTCTTAACGTTTATTAATACCCTACACTCACTCATACACTTTGCATTAGAAACAGTACAAAACAGACGTATTAATTATTTAGACTTAAACATAAAGATTAATTCTAAAACCAAACTCGAATACTCTATTTATAGAAAATCTTCACAAAGAGATATCATAATACCAGAGCACTCATGTCACCATAAAACACATAAATTAGCACTTATAGGTTGCTTGATACATAGAGCTTTATCAGTTCACCTAAGTAACACTGATTACACCAAAGATATTTCGAATATTAAATAAATTGCACACAGTAATGGCTACAATACTAATCTGATAGAATGATACACTAATCAAAAAGAAAAATTATAAATTATAATTCTAAAATTGTATTCAAGAGACCAATCTGAAAATGTTAAATATATTTCAATTCCTTATTTCGGTGATATATCGGAGAAAATTGCTAAAATTATAATGAAAACATGTACATTTAAAGTAATTTATAAACAACAAAAAGCACTTTCAACACATTATTCACCGCAAAAGATAGAGCTAACGATTTGTTAAGTCAGGTATTTATAAATTAAACTGTTCACAGTGTAATTATGTATACATAGGTCAAAAAATTAGAAATGTTGATACCAGATACAAAGAACGCATACCCTCATACAAATACCAACGCCCAGAAAAATCCAACTAGGCTAAAGACTTATTAGAACACAATCATGTATTGACATCAAATAATATAATTATAAAACATAAAACAAAAATAACATTTTTACACTTACTCGAGGCCTTTGAAATTGCGAAACATACCTTTAGTGAATTGAACTCAACATTCGCCGTTATTGGAATTGTTTTGGAATAGAAGACCACTGCCAAGTCCGAAATCAAGATCCAGTATGCTGCTGCCCTAGCTACAAATGTTTATAATATTAAATGCTTTTGAAAATGGCATATAAAATGTCAAAATACGTATGAAGCACAAAAAGTAAATTTATCGTGTTCAAATTGATACTATTCTTATTATTAAAATATAAATATGAATTTCAACGAAGTAAGGCAAGAAATAATTAACAGAAAGATAGAAGTCTGAGTAGACTCATATAACACATGGATATTGTCAAATTGTCATTCGTTACAGCATACAAAAAGGAAGGCTTCCAATAGAAAACAGTGGAGTGCTGTTTCAAACCAATCTGCAGACAGACGACCACGGAGGAGGATATCATACGTAAAAACATTGATGTGGGAGTGAAAAGATCGTATGTGAGAGGCTAAACGAGGCGAAAGAAAAGAAATCTAATGTATTACAAGCTTGTAGAAACACACTAAAGCTAGAATATTTTCTACTTCTTCTTCTTAGAGTACTTTATCTCTTAAGACGTATCGATCTTCTCTCCTATACCTGTGTTGCGCGTTTAGAGTGCCACAGACATAGAGGACCTAAAGCTTAACGTGGGCTCCGAACCACGGGAAGTGTGAACACTTCTACTCCAGAGAAGATTTACTAGGCAGAATACCTCGCTGGTTTGCCATTGCCTTGCGATGTTCCGGTACTGAGAATTAAACCCAGCTCCAACCCTTAATTTGATAGCTGCTTGTTAGTCTTACGGAATTTGCAAATTTTTTTCACAAAAAAATTAAAAACCAAAATAATAACTCTAATATTGATACGAATGTTTATGAAGTGCACGGGAAAATACAAATTATTAGATGGCTTTATAGCGGTAGCTCGTTACGTGCAACTCGAAATTTATTTGCAGTAACGTTTGAAAATACCGACCTATCCCATGTACTAATACAATACACCGAATTTTGAGTAACTTTGAGAAACACGGGTGTCTCTCTCCAGCCAACCATAAGAGAACGTTACAGCCAAAAAATGTTAATCAAGAAATGCAAGAAGTAAGAATATATGCTGCCGTAGAAGTAGATCCATGCCGGTCTTTCAGAAATAGTGCTCAAGATACTGGTGTCCGTCATAGTTCTGTATTACAGGTTTTAAGAAAAAATGGATATCATTCCTATAAACTATCAAAAATCCAAGAAATTGACCCAAATGACCAAATTAGACGAAAGGAAGGAGAACCTAATGGAAAAATCGAACAATGTATTTCCTGAGCAAAATTCTATTCACCGACGAATGCACGTTTCAAGTGAATGGTCGACACAATCCATTAGTCTGTCGTGTCTGGTCGCGAAATAATCCTCAGAAGCATTACAGTTATCGATTTCAATATCAACAAAAGTTGAATGTGTGGAGTGGAATATTGGGTGATAACATTATTGCACCATTTTTTATCGAGGGGAACCTAAATGGTCCAAAATATCTTGACATGCTGCAAAACGAAATCGTTCCTGCTTAGCGTCAAGTTCCAGGGATCAGACTGGATGAAATGTGGTTTCAACAAAATGGTTGCCTTGCCCACAATACATTAGCCGTACGGGAATACTTAGCAAATAAATTTCCTAATCGTTTAGTTTAATTCGAACATTTATTGTAAATAATATCTTGTTTCAGCTAAGTTCTTGGAAGTGCTAGTGTTGATTATTTAGTTGAGTTTAACTTAAAAATGTTGTTTTCTTTGTCCATTATTAACTTATTTTATTTTATTTACTTATAGTTATACCAAGACTTAATATGCAATGTTTTCGTCACTTCTTGATTAATTTTTGGAAAGCTATTGTAATAGGTATTCCTAATGCAAAATGAAAAATACTTTCATGCTTGCATGCTGTTAAATTAAATTTTATTCACGATAAATCTGATTTTAATTCTGGTGTCTTGAATACGTTAAATTTTGAAGCATAAAGTCATTTCCTGATATGTTTAGATACTAAAACGAAGTCAATATCTAGAGTCTTTGGATATTATCCACACAATCTGATTTCGTTGTTAATAAAAATATCGTACATTTATCAAGGTGCATCGGGTGAACATTAAATTGTTTTCGCATGTGCTATATTCGCACTTGGTATATGTATATTGTATAATCATGCTCTTGCATTGTATTCTTTCTTAGGTGCAATATTAAACTAACACAAGAGAGACAACAAAGAAGGGTTGTTATGTTCGTTTAGTTTTGCCGCGTCATAGGAATTAAAATTCTATTTTAATTGCCGTTGTTATGTTGATAACAATTTTCATTATCTTCAAAAATTAAATTATAGGAAGCTACTTTCGAAACTTAATCGAACATATGACATGTTTATTTAGTCTGTTAACGCCGGCCAAAAGTAATTCTTAAAACCCCCTTTGTAAGCAGCATGGGCTGAGAAATGTTATGATTCTCGGAAATCGCAAGTGTAAGAATTTGTTCTGGAATTAGTGCACCATATTTTGCAATGTGGTGTAATATTTGACCGATTCATGTTTGCGTTGCGTTTCCTCTTCAGTCGAATTTCCACCTTCGTTCGTCCCGGTCACCCGATCCATCTCCGGGGACCGTAGATAGATTAAGGAAAGAGAGCGGACGCTAGGTTTTAGGAGTGAACAGACATGTTTTTTTTATATCGGGTTGTGTCGCAGCTCTTCTGCTAATGGACTTATCGTTTCGTTTCGACTTGTGTCGGATTAAAAATGTTAGAAGAGTCTCAGCTTTTGCAAAAGCAATTCAGTGAAATTGTTTTCTCGACTTATTTTGGATAAAAGCTATCAAACCCGTGGAAGTTCTGTTTTTCGAGCCGTTTTAAGTGATCCTCCCGTACAGGGGCGGAGATCTTGATATCTGAAATTCCCTCTCTTCTCTCTCGACGTCGAAAAAGCCCTGGCCGTAGCGTTATCTCCATTCGATCCAATCTTTGGGGGCATACCAACGAATTTTACCCGCTTCCCGAAGTTTTAGGAACACCCCAGTTGTGCCTCTCTCTGTTTCCTACCGAATAACACTAAGGTAGGAGAAATACAAGTGCTGAACCTTTTTTTTAAGTGTGACGTAAAGCGACCTTCACTCGCCAGTTGTTCTTTCTTATTTTGGTTAAGTAAAGTGCATTCATAAATTGTAAACTCCGACGCCACTGGCCGCTTAGATCTTTTCTAAGAAATTAAATATCGCAAGCCACGGACGGCGAGCCTTCTTCAGTTCGAACATTCCAACAAAATCTTGTATTAATTAACCATAAATGTTACCATTTTCAATGTAATCGTTATATTTTTTGAATCGTGGCAGTGATTTAAAAGAAGTAGAATTATATTTGTCCTGAAATTTACCATATCTTTTATATTTGTGTATTTTTTATCTTTGTCTGCATGAACTTTGCAAGCTTTATATATAGGAGGAGCCACAATAAAGGTGAGTCCGATTCCCGTAAGCTGCTGGCTTCTCGGCCTTCCACGAGAACAGAAAAACTGCTGTGATTTGGAAGGTGGCGCCCGTTAATTTTGGCCTACGCTGTACATAATTAGGAAGACCCCCCACCCCGTAGGTGGGGGCTCCTCTGAGCTAAATCGAAGGCCTTTTCCATCTATCCTGTTGCAGGTCGACGAAAAAGTTCGATTGGCCGTAACAGGCTCAAAAGGATAGTAGATTCATGTTCCCGCCTTGCATTCCTTTTAAGTTAAGAAATAAATTTAATTACTAAGACTAGTCTTAGTATCATGCTTTTAAATGTATCTGTTTGCGTATTTAGCAATTTTATGGTTTTCCAATAAACTCGCTCAGAATGAAGGGGTCAAAGTTGTTAAGACCCGTTTTTATTTTTGTTTAGGGCATTTAGACGCTCTTTACAGCTTGCCTCGTTATCTGAGTGTAAAATAGACGGTTATCTCGAATCTCATCGTATTAAAACCGCGCGTAAAATCATTACAGAGCCCGCACTTTTAAAATATCACAATTAAATCATAAGCGATGAATTTCAAGATAAGCCAGTAAGGCTCGCGATCGCTATCTCAAAAGAAGTCTGCAAATTGTTGCTAAATTCTTTGTGCTATGTGTAAATTAGTTTCACTGCGGGTTTGAAACCTAATGACCGCTATATTTTACGCACAATCGCGACCATCGAATATCGGAAGTTAAAATTTTAATTGTGACCCGTATACGCTAACGCCAGTAGGTAAATCGTGGTGTTAAAAATGATGTGTATGGACCACACAGGATTGGAGATTTAAATGCCGCAATAAGCGAGACGTATCAAGGATCGCACAAAGGGTGACCACACATTCACATGAGCTACCTTAACCCTTCGTTGAACGTCGAGTAACAAGGGTTAAATTACACTATTGTGCTCCTGGAATCTGCGCCAAGTGACAGGAAAGATAATATAATTAAAACAACAATTACTCATTATAAAAATGTATATTTACCCTCGTACTGCGGAGAGAAATGGGTCTATAGTGATCCGGTTCGTATTTTGGTGTTCTTAGATCAATTTCAAAACAACAAAACATCTCTATTTCTAATAAATGCTTACATATAATAATGTAATTATGGTACTTTTGTTTTTAACAGCCATTTCCAGTTATTAACCTGCAAACTAAAAAAGGTAATAAATTTGACATCCAGAAATATCGAATCTAGTTGATAAAAATTACTTTTTGCTTGATTTGCTTCCTTTTCTATAGTAACTTCTCAACTTGTCTGACAAATAAGTTTAAAACAACTGTGACACTTATTAGTATATTAATTTAATTGCCTACACAGAGACCTTCCGGTCTCAAGTGATTCGAGTGGATTATCTCAGGTATACCTAGCATATTTTCGCGAAATTTATTCGAAAACTTCTATATAACAGCTTCGAAGAATATGCAAACATCTAAAGCCGTATTTTGAAAAATGTAAGAATTATTAAAAAAAAACAAATGTCCGAATCAGTCGAGACCCGGTTTACCGTTTTGGCAGAAGTGAACTTTTTCTATTTAGAAAGATAGTTGCGATTAACTACAGGGTGGGCCAGCCAAAAATGAACAAAACCGTTGATTGTTTTGACCCAAATTAACACATTGTGTTTAAGGCTCCTTTCGCAATGGCGGCTCCAAAAACTAAGAGAGAGTAACGAAAGTTCAGAATAAGATAGATTTATCTAAACTGCGCCTCTGACGTGCCTACAACATTTCTTGTCCGATGTAGCCACAAAACTGCTGGGGATGAAAGGGGATTATACTTTTACCTGATTTCGGTCACTTAAGCCGTATACCTGCCATAGGTGGCAGATATCAAATGCTAATAAGTTTCATTTGTCATTAACAAATATAAGCTAATATTAATACATTTTGTTCTTTTGATTTTGGTTAACTGCTTTCAATGTATGTATGCGTCTGGATGGGTTTATAAACTTATTTTTTGAATAAAATAGCGCACACTTTTGTTACAATACGTTGTAAACTAAATTGTACACAATGTTATTTAAAAAATAAATTTCAAAACGAATCTAGACCTTTAATACCGAATTATACAGGGTGTCCATTATGCCAGGACCACCATGGGGTTCTCGATTATCTAAAGAGGTGCAAAGTAGTTTAAATAATTTTCATAAACGTGTTGATTGTTGATTAAGTTTATTATTAAAAAACATATAATAATACATATGCAGATATAAGAAAGTAATGGTGTTGGTAAAAAGAATATAAATAAAAAAAATAATTAAATTTAAAACGTACGACAATTATTCGACTCTGCAAAAAAATATATTTCATGCAGTTACCGGAGCGGATTTCGTAGGATTCCATTTGGTCTAGTGTGTCTTGGATCAATGATTTCTGGTAACAAGCATTTCATATAAAATATTTCCAGTAGCTTCATCATTTTCCGACTCTAATATTCGGTATCTCTTTCTATCTTTTGAATATGCAACCCTAATGGTGTCTATATGACAAAATAGCAAAATTTTTCATCCGTTATATGCAACTGGCCTTGGATTTGAGACATATAATCGTGGTTAGGCTTTAATATCAGTTTTCAGTTCTGAGGAAAGTAGACGACAAAATCCAAATGTTTTTTTTCTGCCATTTTGCAGCTTTCGCGGGACATTTTATTTCTAGTAGACCGTCGTCACCTACTAAACCATCTGGCGATGCAGCTAAATAAAATTCATCGTCTTTTCCAACAAACATGCCGCACTGTCTTGCTCAATTTTAAGAAAAAACGTTCATGTGAATATAGGTCCAAAACCGCTTTGCTTTTAATTGACAGGGAGTTATTAAAAAAAAATGTAGGTATTCCCTAAGTAACTAGAAGACCCAAATTAGGCTTTTGAGCAAAAAAACTGTTTTTCCCATTTTCAGAACTAAATATTATATACGATCGACCATTACAAATGAAAGTCTGTCAGGTCTTGCCGAGGTAGCAATAGGATATATTAGAAAAAATAGATTTGAATGCCATTATGGAGGTTTTTGCTTAGACAAAATTTGTTGTTAGTTATTACGTACATATACGTGTGTCTCCCACCAGAGTGACCGACATAATTTTTACACGGTATATTATTGAAAAATGAAAAAATGAAAATCAGTTATACAGTTGTTTTAAATGTAAAATATGTTCAGAATTAAATATTTATCAAAATATCATTTTTATTTTGCAATATTCATTGATATATTTCCATTAAAATATGCGGTATTTTAACGTGGGTTACAATATTCCACTCTAACGTTGGTAAGATTATATTTTTGATTGCAAGGCACGTAATGTCTTTGAAAGTGAAAGATAAGCGGATTAGCCGCTAGCGGGCTTGGGTAGTGAGGTACTGGTTTCTTCCGTTCTAGAATTTTAGTTGTGGCGCTACTAACCGATGGCTAGAAATATCAAAAATTAGGCAAAAACATACGTCACTTATAATGTATTTTTTTGGCTTATTTATGAACCAATTTTTATAAAATTTATACCATTTTTTCGACAAAAGACCACTGGAGGGCATGATGCATTTCATTTAAATAATTATTTAGATTAATTGATACATGCTTCCGTAAATGACCTAATTTTAGAGATGGCTAATTTTATATAAAAATAGCGTTTTCGAAAAATCCGAATGCATAGTGCCCTAGTGCCTAGTTTTCTGAATAAAACAGTGAAAACCCCATTGTGATACCTCTCATATTAAGAGCATAAAATTATATTAACTAAACCACTGTATGTAGTCGTTGCATTCCAATTATCTTTATAAACAATAATTTTCAAAAAAATCTAATCGATTATCAGCATTGAAAGCAGGTTTCTTAATAAAACAGCGAAAACCTCATTACGAAATCTTTTTTTTGCGATGAAATTAGCAAAAACGTAACCTCTGTTTAGCAGCAATATACCTATACCGATCGAACGCTCTTAATAAACATAAATAAATATTAAGATTGTTACCTGTAAGCGTCTTACTGTAGGGTTAGTCAACACTTCGTTTGGATCTTCAGAAAACAATGCACGCTATAACCCTTTACTAAGATTTGCGGTGTTTAAAAGATCTTATCCTGATTTATCGCTATACTACAAGATATTCCTTTGAATATTTGCTACTGATCATGTAGGACAGGGCATGTTTAAGATTGAACGATCCATTGTATTTACTTTATCACAAAACAATAAGGCGGACGTGGACTAGAGGTTAGCGCGTTAGACTTCTACCCCGAAGGTGCTGGGTTCAATTACCAGTACCGGAACATCGGTTCTTTAACGGCCGTTCTTGCTCGCAAGGCAATGGCAAACCAGTGATGTATTCTGAATAGTAAATCTTCTCTGGAGCAGAAGTGTTTACACTTCCCATGGTTCCGAGTCTGCATTAAGCTGTAGGTCCTCTATGCCTCTGGCCCTCTATACGCGCAACACAGGTATAGGAGAGAAAATCGCTACGTCTCGTAAGAGATAACTGCCGTAGAGCCCGTTCCAATTGATAAGACGAGAGTTTTGCCAGACAAGGCGGTCGGTTGCAAACACATCCTTAAACCTTAATCTGGCACTGCCGTATGTCCGAAAATTTTAAAGTTTATGTATTAGACAGAAAAATAATTTTATACACTTTGAATGCATATTTAAGTAAATAGATCGTAAAGGTAATTAGATATCAATTATTTGTCAGCGATTTTAGAAACGATATTATGTGTGATATGTTTAATTTCGATCAAAATTCCATTGGGAAGGGAAATGCTTCTTAAACGCCACTGATTATTTACCTGTCAAGTAAGTTTCGGGCAAAATCCAGATTACAACGCCCACTTTTTGCCACTGGGCATTTCTGCTTTCGCCTTATCAATTAGAACGGTCTATGTATTAAAATAGACGGAGTAACGGACAAAGAGTCTTGGATGTGAACGACATCATTATTAAAATATAGCGAATAGTTTATTTTGATAAAATGTACTTGAAATCTTAAAAAATTCAAAACAAAGTACGAGCATAAAATACTGTCTCTAATAATACAGGGCGTTAATTAACACAATAACCAACTAACCCTCCCTTAAAAGTGGTTGACGCAACCCAACATAAATGTATCAGAGCACTGAGATTATTGAACTTTTATAGAATACCTAAATATACTTTCTGTCAAGTTGATTTCTTGCTATAGCAACTAACAATATTACTAATATTAGTTATGTTAATATTTAACAGGAAAAGCACCAATTGATGTAACTTTACTATAGTAAAAGCTAAATAAGCGAAAAATTCAAAACATAAATAGCAAGCTTCACGTGATTAAGTAAATATCTAAAATTGCTTCTATCTGCTGCCACACATTCGTTTAAAAAGCGATATTCGAACACCAGGAAGCAGGTCAGGTGTAATTGATGTATAACGCCTATACTGTTCTGTCGTGATTTATGCTCATTTACAACGGGAGTTTAGTATACTATTTCTTTAATTGTACCCCAAAGAAAAATGTAGTAGAGTGATACCGGAACTTCTTGGTGACTATGGCTGAACAGCTCCTCTTCCAACCCAATTTCTCTCAAATGCATTATTTAAGTAATTTGTAATAGTTCAAATGTAGTAAGCAGGAAAGTTGTTGTCGTACATGTTCTCACAACTCGGCTAAGTTTTGTGCAGTTAAATTATCATGAAAAAAGTACTGCCCAATAATAAAGTTGCTTAATATGTCACATAAAAAATTTACAGAAATAATTCTTAGAAAATAGGTTCTACGAATTATGTCTATTCACTTCATCATAGCTTGAGAAGTTTACATCATCACTAAACAATCAGCGACTGACTTTTTCGTCCCACAGTTGGGCATCGGCTTCTTCTCTGTCACGTGCTTCTTCTCCAAAGTAAGGTAGAACTCAACAAAAGTTCCAGAAATGGTTTTTAGCATGAAAATCCCACGGTTTCAAACGGGATTGGGAAATTGTATGTGGTGGGTTGCAGCACAACATTTTTATACATTACTTGGTAATGGTGGGGTTTCGAATCTAACTAGAATCGACGTCTCAGGCGTTATGCGTTAGGTCAACTGAGCTACCACGACACAGTAAACAACACAATTTAAAAACTTAAAAAAGATGGGTACTGAACAAGTAGAATTTGACAGAAATCACAAAATTGCAATCTTCTCGGAAAGTCATTTGCATGCAGTTCATGCACCAAAGTAGTCTGATAGGGATGACATACAATTACTTTAAAAATTCTTGTAACTAAAGTTCTATCACTAATTTGCAGTTTAAAATAAATGAAATAATGTTACTTACATTCCAAAAATTATTACGGGCCAAACGAGCTTTTTCGTCGATCCGCAACAGGAAACGTTTAAGGGAAGGAAATCGAACGTAGTTGTGTACAGAGTGAGTCAAAATTAGTGGGCGCCACCTTCCAAATCACAGCTGATTGCGGGTCCTCGTGGAAGGCCGAGAAGCCAGCAGTTTATGGGAATCGGACTCACCTTTATTGTGCCTCCTCCTGTATATAAAGCTTACAGAGCTCATGCATACAATAAAGTACACCAGAATAAAAGATCGTACTACGGTTTAACTGCATTTAAATCTATTGAGTAAAATATAACACAAACAATACAATTTAGAACAAACAAGAGAAAAAAAACTATGGGCTAAACAAAAGATTGTTGGAACGTCTAAACCGAAGAGCTCGCCGCCCCTGGCTTGCGACATTTACTTTAATGAACAGACCTACGCATCCAGCGACGTCCGAGTTTACAGAATTAATTAAACTTTAGCCTTAACGAATAACAAAACGGTGGGCAATTGAACGTTGCCTTACTTTTAATATTACAAGAGAATTAAACTATTCTATTTTTTAATTATCAACGAAACACTGGTAAACAGGGGAAATCAATCACTTTATAGTACATTGGCAAGTTTTACTTTAGTTTTCTTCGGTAGGGAGTAGAGAGAGAGAGAGAGAGAGAGAGGCACAATTTGGAGTGTTCCTGCTTCCTAAAGAAACAAGCAAAAATCGCAGGTACGCCCCTGAAGACTGGATCACGATGGAGACAACGTTACGGGCCCAGACTTTCTTCGAAGAGAAAAAAAGAGACGGGAACTTCAGGAGCCAAAATCTCCGCCGCTGTGTGGGATTATCACTTGCAACGGCTTAATGGAGGGAGTCACGGGATTGAAGGCTTTAATCCGACACAAGTGGAGAAAACAATTTCACTGAATTGTCTTTATATGAAGCTGACACTCTGCTAATATTTTTAATCCGACACAAGTCGAGAATTCTTCTCCCCCAAGCAAGAAAACGTTACGGTATGTGAATTTAGCAGATGCGCTGCCTTAAAACTCCGACTCCAAAAACCACGTGTGTTCACCCTAAGTAACTTGGGCTGACTTTTGCCTTGTCTTATTGTGGGCGCTGAGTTTTTAACAGATAACTGGGTCGAACGAGAATGTTAAATCGACTGACGAGAAAACGCAACGCGAATCTACAACAGCTGGAAGATTTCACCATATGGCGAAATATGGTGCAAGAATTCTAGAACAAAATATTCGGCGTGGAACTTCCGGGCCAATTCTGCAGCCAAGGTTTCTAAGAACTGTTTTCGGTCGGCATAAACAGACTAAACATACATGTCAAGCGTTCCAGTTCGGAAGTTTTGAAAAAGTGACTTCCCATAAATTAATCTTCAAAAATAATAAAATAGTAATCGACTTAAGAGCGGCAATTAAAATAAGACTTTAATTCATAAGAAGCGGCAAAATCAAACGAACATAACACAATGGTTTAATCCAACATGTTATATCAAAACTTGTCCTATACAAATTTACAATCAAGATATTTACATTATTTACCGCAGTGTTTTAAATATTTTATGTAGAAAAGATAATAGATTTACCTACGGTGCCAGTGAACAACACAAAAGTCTTCTTTTACCTTACGGTGTTGAGGTTGCCTTCATACATCCGGGATTGGTTTAAAATGATGAATCCCGTTAGGACTTGCATCACGCTCTTCCCGTTTAACTACAATCGCTCTCGCCACTATCACTACTTGTGTTAATTGTATGAATGATGTTGTGTGTGGCCATGTTACTTCTGCTGGTCAGCCAGTTGTTAGGAGAAGCGCCGTTAATTGTATCCCAACGTCGAGTGGTTACCGTTCTCGATAGCCACCTTAGGAATTACAGAAACATTTCTGCCTATCCCACGGTTTGATCCGAGGTCTGCGCTGCGTTCTTCAGCTCAAAACTCATTAATTTTAAATGATATCCATGGAACAGTTTTTTGGATTTTCTTGAAAATTAGTTTGAGTGGAGAAGGCGAATTTTAGAATGGGACCCCTCAACCCCAAATTGTAATTACAATGTAGCACTGGCCCTAAATATTGTTTACATGCGTAGTTTTTCAGTTGAATAGCGTCTGATATATAAATTGCGGTGTGCAGCTGCATTTTCGCGGCGTTAGCCAAAAATAAACAAAAAACCGGATTTCTAGTTGTTAAAAATATTTTACTTAAAAAACTTAAATAAACTGATGGTATTGCTATAAGCACGCAATATTGATCAATTTAACTAAATTAAAAAAAAAGTGACTTTGGTTGCCATGCTGTACGTATGTTGGATTGCGTCAACCACTTCTAAGGGGGACTGCTTAGCTGGCCTATACATAATTCAATAACAATTAGTATTGGTAAAAGGGCAAAACACGTTTTAATTTGAATTGTTAACAATGAAAGCATACAGGTACATTATTACTTTACTTGCAGAAGGGTCCTTAAATATGAATAAGGAATATAATACGTGCATAATAATAAAAGAGCAATGGTATAATATGAATCGAATATACATATACTACAATGCCACTCAGGGTAGGTGAAAATAAGCCTATCAGTCGTTGTTGTGTTTATTGTTTTGCATATTATTTGAAATTAAAATTTTATTTTTAAATTTCCTTGCGATAAAAGGAAGATTTTATTGGTTTTATCACTATTATACGGGTGGTTGAGGTATCATCCATTGATAAAGGAGGTAATGGCTTTTGGAAAGCTGAAACTAATGAGCGCGTTAACCTCCGTTGGAAAAATGTTTCCCCCAAGAAGATATGGATATGAATGTAGAAAACGGGAATTTCCAATGATAATGTGATAATGTGTTTTCTAATTTCTACATACACTGTTACGTAAAATAGACATTAAGTGCTCATAGTTTAGTAGGAATATAACAATCTAATACCTTTCGCAACAGACAATTAAAGTTTACTTGTTCTACATAAAATTTGGAAATAGTATTAATTAGCCAATGAAAGCGTTTTTAGTATACTAGACATAAAAAGTTTGTGTGCATTTCCAACAGTTATATTACTCATTCATTAAGCTTAATTGAATCAACCCTTATTAGGAAATATCTTAGGAAAAATCTTTCGACACCTACTTTAAATAGAAATAATCTAAGAATTAATATGTACAATATAAATAAATTTGCGTTTCCCATACCATATCTATTGGGAAAGAAAT
>JABXWE010022148.1:0-28526 GCA_014611495.1 Limonius californicus | reverse complement strand
GGATGCAAGAGGAAGAATTCTTATTATATCTTAAGCATTTTAAAAAACATACCAATTCTTCAATTGACCACAAAGTTTTACTTTTATTAGACAACCACCAATCGCACATAAGCATTCGTTGTTTGGATTACAGCAAAGAAAACGGAATAGTTGTTGTATCATTTCCCCCTCATTGTTCCCACAAGTTGCAGCCGCTCGATCGTTCTGTTTACGGTCCTTTTAAAAAGGCCTACAACTCAAGTTGCGACTCATGGATACGAAATAACTCTGGGAAAACTATGACGATCTATGACATCCCGGGGATAGTCAAAACAGCTTTGCCACTGGCTCTCACGCCATCAAATATCGTAGCTGGATTTAGATGCACTGGAATATATCCTTTTAATAGGAATATATTTTCAGAATTGGATTTTGCTGCCTCGTATGTTTCCGACAGACCAGCACCTGATAACATTGGCCCAATATCCTTAACAAACACGGCCGAAGAATTACCGGGACGTAGCAGCAATCTAGAGCCTATTAGAACTGAAGTTGTTGCAGGCCCAAGCATCTCAAGGACTACATTTTCCCCGGAAGCTATCAGCAATTCAGATTCTGTTAGGAATAACGTTGTTGCAGGTCCAAGCACCTCAATGACACAATTTTCACCAGAAGCTATTAGGCCATTACCAAAAGCGCCTCCCAGGAAAACAACTGGTCGAAGAAAATGCAGAAAATCCGCAATATATACCGACACCCCGGAGAAAGATGCAATCCAAGAGGAGAATTAAAAAAAAACAAAAAGAAAAATCAAGTCAAGAGAAACCTTAGTCAGATTGAAGACAAACCCAAAAAAGTAAGGCAGACCAAGACAAAAAAAGGTAACCTGCAAGAAGAAAAAAGCAGCGAAGATGAAGAAGAAGATTGCTTCTGCTTAGTTTGCTTAGAAACATACGGTGCCAGTCGACCTGGAGAAAAATGGGTGCAGTGCATTGAATGTCGGCATTGGTTTCACGAGGAATGCACTCAGCAAGGACTGTACTATATTTGCCACAATTGTCAGTCGGAATAACATTTTATTTTGTCTACCAAAAAAGTTGCGAATCTCACAATAACATATAATACCTATACTGTAGCACTTTGTATTCTTTAATAAAAAACAGTTGAGGAAACACTAAATCTTGTTATTGTTTCATTTGTCCCCGGCACATGTTTCAACTGTCCTCGCCATGGGTACGTTTGAAACAAGTTTTAGGTCTTCCTTATTTTTGTAATATCTCAATTATTTCTTTATTATGAGCCAAATCAGAAATATAAATATAAACTAATGTATCTGGGCTTTATGTAAAATGCTTAAAAAATTAAAAAAAGTGAAACAGATATCAAGAAAAAAATAAATAACAAAAAATGTTTCAATTGTCCCCGGTCTACCCTAGTAAACCAATGGAAGATACACTTTAGATTTATGAAGATCTCCAACAAAAATATGTACACCCTACCAAATAAGGAAATAATTATTATAATGGAAGACTTACACGCGAGAATGGGAAATAATCGTATCGCAGGAGTAAAACAGTGCTTTAATGAAGACTATGAATGAGAATGGTGAAGTTCTGACCGAATTCTGTGCGTAAAACAACTTGAAAATCAACAATATCTTTTTTAATCATACTTGGGATCAAAAATATAATACCTAGTCAAAGACCAGGCGCAGGCGGCAGAAATCTATAATTGAGTATGTTATAACTTATAACCAACCGAACGATACAACCAAATTTGGCATTATGTCAATTAAGAATGACCATACAGTGCTTGTAGATGAAAACGCCAGAATACAAAGATAAATTAAACATTGAGCAACTGCATGACGAGAGTATAAGATATCTGTAGGAAAGAAGAATCTCGCAAATAATTGAAGGAAACAGCATAGCCGATATAGACACACTGGATAGTTGTAATACACATAAAACTAATATTATTAAAGGTGCAGACGAAGCTGTTGGAAAAGGAAAAGTAAACATAAACTCAAAGCCATCCAAAACTCCATGGTTCGATAAGAACATTAAACAATTAACCTAAAATAGAGACAAGCTTAGTTTAAAATACACACAAGCTCACCGTCGCTGGAAGAGTGGAGGAAACATGCACGATTACGAAATGACACGAAAATGGATACCAAAGGAGAGTTTGGAAATGCTGAAAGGCCAAAAGAAACCCTTAAACGAATATTATGAATTAAATAAAATTGATAAACATGTGTATGGGAAACATTTTTCGAAAACCTAAAATCAAGTTAGTCAGCACAAGATAATAGAATAAGGTATCCAATTGAAGACGCCTTAGATATATCCTTAGACGAAATAGGAAGAGCAATATCAAGATTAAAATCCCGAAAGGTTCCAGGACCAGACAGTATTTATAACGAATTAATAAAATACGTTGGCCAAAAACCTGAAATTCAGAAGCTGTATCAAATGATCGTAACAGAAAAAGACATTCCACAAGAATAGAAAATCATCAGAATTCCAATATTAAAAAAAGGACAGGAAGTTAATCCGAGAAACTATAGAGATGTCGCTCTTCAGCTCGATGCTAAAGTTTTTAAATAATCTGTAGCAAACTGGAAAATAAAATAAAATTCACGGAAGAGCAGCAAGGATTCAGAAATAACCGATCTACAACAGATGCATTGTTCATTATTTGCCAAATAATCAAGAAATTACTGGAGTCTCAAATCCTAGCATACTTATGATTTACAGACTTGACGAAGGCATTTAACCGTATCAAACTAAATGATATCATCAATATAGTAGATGACAAAGAAATACCAGGAACTCTCCTGAAATTAATTAAAAACATAAACAGTAACAACTTTACAAAAATTAAAGTAACTAATAGTCCAACAGAATCAATTCCTATAAAAACAGGCGTACGAGAAGGACTCTCTAAGCACAATGCTTCTTAATAATGGACAGAATAATCTAAAATGTAAAATCAGCAAATGGGGGAGAATCAGATAAATATCCTCTGCTACGCTGATGATGCTCTACTGATAGCCGAGGATGAGGACAATCTGCAGAGAATGCTGCATACCTTCAATCAAACCTGCCACTAATATAATATGTCTGTAGAGAAAAACAAATATATAACGATCAGTAAAGAACCATTACGATGCAAGCTGGAAATTAACGGAAGTATTATAGAACAGAAGGGCGGGGATGGCTCAGTGGTAGGAGAGCCAAGCTTTGAATGTAATAGTCCAAACGCTTCCCGGTTCGAATCTCCCCAGGGTGGGAAAATTTTCTATTTCTCTGAGTGATTGGTACTGGGTCGTGGTCTTCATTTGCCACTGGGGATCAAATTAATGGCGGTTAATTAACGGTCACATTAGAGGAGTAACAAGACCATAAACAAAAACATTCACATACAACAGGCAAGCCAAGCACGGTTTCGCACCAACACGGTAACCCGCAGAGTCGGGCTCTGTTGTGCATAGCACAAACTAACTTAGCTTTGCCGCACACCGCCTCGACATTACCGAAGCGGTACAAACGAGGATCATGATAATGAATAAAAAAAAATTATAGAACAGGTGAATATCTAGATATAGAACCGTCAAGCTACAGAGATCTAAGAAAAGAGGTTCAAGTACAAACATCAAAACCATCGGCAATTTCAGGAAGGCTCCGAGACGTAGTGTGGCGTAACAAATATAGGTAAGAGCGTTGAGAGAAAACCAAAATTTATAAGACTTCGGTACGACCCATAATGACATATGGCATCCAAACAAGAGCTGAAACACGAAAGACCAAACAGAAACTACGTACAACAGAAATGTGAACACTAAGATCGATGCTGGGACGTAATTTACGAGAGATGCAACGCAATACAGCGGCCAGAGAAAGATGTAGCATCTAGGATGTAGTAAAATGGTCGAAATAAAGAAGAAGAGTATGGAACGACTACGTTCAAAGAACGGAACCCCACTGGCTAGCCAAAATAGTGAGAGATGGATGCAGAGCATCTTCCTTAGTGGAGTAAAGCTGGAAATAAACAGGAGGAAATTTCTTACAAAAAAAAGAAGAAGAGAATCTAATCGCGGTAAAGCATATGCCTTTGTTGCGAAGAGAGTCATGTTCATCGATTTATTATTTTTTTAAATGTTATAAGGTTATTACTTGGAACGAATTATCTTTATTTGTGAATACCACACAACCGTTATTTTTAACCAGTTGCAAGTTAACGGTTGAAATATGTATACTTAAATGGGTAGGTAGGTAAAACCCTACATCACTAGGAATAGTAAATATAAAATGAAGGTTGTACAAGAAAATCCTAACGATATTAAATTTTACAAAAAAAAGATATCTAAAAATAACTATTTTGTCCGAATCCAACATCAAAATGATTTTTACTATAATTATAAATGAAAAGAGAGGTCGTATTAAAAATAATTCAAAATCTATGCGAAAGAACACAGAAAAATCAGAAAAGTGGTACTCCACGTCAGTTAAACATGGGCTCTGCTGCACAGTAACTTGACAGCTGGTTAATTTTTAATTTCGATTAATTAAATATTTATATATTGGAAATTTCCAACTAAAATAATTATGTAAAAACGTGTTAAATTTCCATTACCAGTAATTTCCCGAGGGACGTAACGCCAAACTTTGTTGTATTTGGTATATTGAACTCGCTTCCGTTTAAAATGTAAACCACTATATAACTAGTTTTGCTAGTTAACCAGTTAGTAGTTATAAAACAGGTTTCGGAAAGTTCACTGATGACAGTTCATCGGAAATTAATTAATAGAATTTGAAATTCGTCGATTTTGCCCCTAATCAACAGAAAAATTCATTCCGCTAGAGCTGGGCAGTTAGGTACTAGGTACTTAGGTAGTACTTTAGAAAGTAACTACTTACGGTTAATGTTTAATAACTAATAAGTTAGCAAGTAGTTATTGGACATCTTAGTTTCATACCCCATAACCCAATGTAACCAATACAAGACAAGTTATTTTTTATACGTAACTGTCACTTAGATTATATTTAGGAAACTACATAATATTAGGTAAAAATTCAGTAAGTAAAAATATATAAATGTAACTTTTTTGGTTAACCTGGTTATTTTAAAAATAGCAAACTATTAGTTACGCCTTCAAACATCCGCAGAAGAAACTGAATTGCAGTTACTTCTATCAAAGAGCAAACCATTTTACGCAGTGCGCCTCTACTGAAAAGTAATTAATTTGCGAGCCTAAAACAGTTCAATTGTTGGTTATAAACAGTAGGTAGTTTTGACATTTCTTTGAAAAATGTCCCGCATTAAAACAATATTGGAAGACCAGCGAAAAGTTATTACAAATTTATCAACATCTGGCAAATTTGCATACAGTATTGTACAAGAATTGAATTCATCGACTCTATGAAGGAGGCCATACAGAGGAAAAAAGAAAACACTAAAGTGGTCGTAATAAACAACGATGTGATGATGCATATCGCCGATATAGATGCGATAATTACCGTGGAGGAGCTGAAGGGGGAAATCCGAAAAAACAGAGAGGACTTGAAGGAGGAACATGTAAGAGTCCTGTCAATGAGGCCGATGGCGAACAGGAACCAAGCAGCAACTGTTGCCATAAGGAAGGATGCTGCAGCAGATTTTGACAGGAGGGGGAAAATTAAGATAGGATAGGTAATGTGCCGGGCAAGGAGAAGGTGTTATAGATGCCAACAGTTTGGGCACCAAACGGCGGAGTGTAACGGAGAAGACAGATCGAAAGCATGTTATAATTACGGAGGAGAGGGACCTGAGAGGAAAGCATGTTCTAAGCAGTCCTATTGCTGGACGTGCAAGAAAGAGGGGCACAGAGCGGGCCAAACCAAGTGCCCGTATTTTAAGAAGCTGGTATATGGAAGTACAGAGAGACACCCAGGGAGGAATGGGAGGAACCTGAGAGAAGAAAATGGGGATTAAAGTACTGCAAACTAACCTAGGACGGGCAAGGGCGGCGCACGACTTAAACTACATGCTGCTAAGAAAATGGATATAGATTTACTGATTGTTAGCGAACCTAACAAATGATTAGTTAAAGGAGACGGTAGATGGGTGATGTTGCGGTTCTATTCTTAAATTGTAAAATAAATGTAAAAAGTTTGGTAGTGAGAGAGGGATCATCATCAACAGCCTTTCCGTCCCACTGTTGGGCATCGGCCTCTTCTCTGCCACGTGTTTCTTCTCAGCGCTAAGGTAGAAACACGGAGGACCTACAGTTTAACGTCGAATCCGAACGACAAAAATTCCAGACAAGGTTTTTAGCATTAAGATCCCACGGTTGCAAGCCGAATTGGGAAATTGTGTGTGGTGGGTTGCAGACTAGATTTTTATAAATCTGCATAGTTCTGCTTGGGTTTCGAACCCAAGCCAGAATCGTCGTTTTATTCAGAAAGCGAGCGCTCTACCAACTGAGCTACCACCACACCCTGAGAGAGAGGGATATGTGGGTATAAACCTAAAGAAGTGTTGTATCTTTTGTTGTTATGCCTCACCGAATATAAACCTAGAAGACTGTAAAAGGGAGGTAGACAAAATAATGGAGAGTGTGAGTTAAAGGGGAAAGGAAGCCATCGTACTTGGGGACATCAACTCCAAGTCGGTGCAATGAAGATCGCCGGTTAACGACGATAGAGAACAGTACTTTACAGAATGGATGGCAGCACTAGATCTTATAGCGATGAATAATGGAAATGAACCCACCTTCGTTAGTGGGGATTCTAAAACATGTATAGACGTGATCTGTGCTACGGATAAAATAGCTAAGAAAATAGTAGATTGGCAAGTGCTGGATCTTGAAACTTTAAGCTACCACAGGAATATATGTTTTGAAATAACAAACATTAAAGGACAAGGACAAAAAGAAGGGACACGAAGAGCAGAGATGAATAAAGAGATTTTTAGGACAATTATTGGAATAAGGGCACCAGCGGAACCTGACAATACCCTTGGCACAAGAATGCAGATAATTAAGGAGGCTTACCAAGACAGTATTAAAACGGAAAGAGGTAGAAAGTCAGTACCGTATTAGTGGAACCAGGATATTGCGGAACAGAGAGCCAGATGTCTAAGGAACAGAAGACAAATAGTAAGACTAAACGTTAGAGAAACGGAGAGCGAGGGAGAGCAACAGATGGTGAAGGGGCAATATAGAGAAAACAAAAGAAAATTGCGCGGGCAAATAAATAAATCAAAACGAAACAAGTGGATTGAACTATGTAAAAACTTTAATGAAGACATAGGGGGAGATGGCTATAAGATAGCGGTAAGAAGCTTGATAGGACTAACCTTATACGAAGTGCCTACCCAGCAGAAGAACGAGGTAGTAAGGGAACTTTTTCCGGCAACGGACGATAGATGGAATAGCGTAGAAGCCGAGGAGGCCGAAAGAATAACAGCGTTCACCAAAGAGGAACTCGCAGAAGTAGGGTGTGCCATGAAGTGCGGAAAAGCGTCAGGATTGGACGGAATACCAGCGGAGGCTATTAAAGAAGTCTGGAAGGCGGAGCCGGAATGACTGTTAGATATGATGAACCAGCTTCAAAGAAACCAGGTATTCCCGAAAGAATGAAAAATAGTCAGAATTGTACTAATACCGGAGGCATAGCGCAAGGGGAGCCATCGACATATAGGCCAATATGTTTATTGAACACCATTAGTAAACTAGACTCTTATCAAGAACAGACTGGTCAAGGAAACAGAAGAGAAGAAAGGGTTGCACGAGCACCAATACGGCTTCCGAAAAGGCAAATCGACTATCCAAGCGGTGGAAGAAGTCAAGACGAGGGTCCGAAATAGCAGACAGGCATGGAGCGCATTAATTTCGCTTGATGTAAAAAATGCGTTTAACATGGCTAGTCATGGCCTAACAATCCAGGAATTGAGGAGTAGAGAGATCTCACAGTATCTAGTTGCAATAATCTCGCATTATCTTAGGGACAGAAGCATACAGGTGGACAAAGGGGAAAAGCTTAAAATTTATGCCGGGGTGCCACAGGGGTCCGTACTGGGGCCAATTCTTTGGAATGTGTTGTATGATGGAGTATTTAGACTAAGACTTACAGCAACCGCGACCACCATAGATTTTGAGGACGACCTGGCCCTGATGGTAGAGGCAAATAGTTGCTTGAAAACCATAGACGATTGGATGAAGGGCCATAATCTTATTAGCGCCACAAAAAACATAGGCCATACTGCTAAATGGTAAAAGGAAGAGAGAAGGCATCAAGTTTAAGCTGGGTAACGTTGAGATCAGACCAGGAAGGACTGTAAAGTATCTAGGAATAAGATTGGATGAACGAGGAACATATGGACACCATATAAAAGAGATTACAAATAAGGCATAGGACGGAGCACCAACATTAAGCCGAATGATGCCGAACATTGGTGGCCCTAGTAGCGGTAAAAGAGCAGTACTATGTGGAGTAGTGCACTCGATACTGCTGTACGGTGTCCGTTCTAGAGTGGAGTGTGCAGAATTAAGGAATACGTAGCTATGTTAATCCGAACCCAGAGGACTCCTTAGATGTGCATTTGCATACCGCACAGTCTCGACGGTAGCGTTACAAGCTATAACTGGAATAACGCCAATACAGTTACTTGTTGAGGAGAGAAGCTATGTGTACGAGAGAGCAATAGAAGGAAGGAAATGCCAAGAAGGTGGCCTGAGAGAGGAGCATAGAGAAATGGCAGCATGAGTGGGAACAGAACACAACTAAGGCAATGTGGACAAAAAGGCTTATCCCAGATATAGAACCCTGGACTAATACTTATCACAGGCCCTAACGGGACACGGGTCCTTTAGAGAATTTACGAAACGAATAGGCAAAGAAAATGAGGATAGATGTATGTACTGCGGACAAGCGAATAGTGTGGAACATATCATATTCATATGTATAAGGTGGGGAAGGATTAGGGAAGAAGCATATGCAGAGCTACATATACAACGACTGGAACCGGAAACGATAATAACAGAGAAGCTGAAATCTAAAGGAAGATGGAATATAATACACAGTATGATAAAAAAAAATCATGGCAAATAAAGAGAAGGAAGAGCGAGACAGACAAGAAACGGGAAACTGATAGGTAGAAGTATAAAGTGGCCGGGAGCGCCTAAGGATAAGTCATTAAGTGATGTTTCCGGGTGCTTAAGCGTGGCAAAGGAAGGTAAATTCAGTAAGTAAAAATATTTAGTTACTGTAACTGTTTAAGTTAACTTGGATATTTTAAAAACAGCAAACCATTAGTTACGTCTTCAAACATCCTCAGAAGAAACTAAATTGCAGTTAGTTGTATCAAAGAGCAAACCATTTTAAGCATTGCGCCTCTACTGAAAAGTAACTAATTTGCGAGCTGTTATAAACAGTAGTTTTGACATTGCTATGAAAAATGTCCCGCATGAAAACAATATTGGAAGATTAGCGAAAACTTATTACAAATTTATCAACATCTGGCAAATTTACATACAGTATTGTACAAGAATTGAATTCATTTCGCTATAATGTAAGGAATATTGTGAGATTACGTGACAAAACCGGCTCTATTTCTGCAAAACTACATTATACTCGTACTAAAGCACTCAAAAATGAATACGGATATTGTAATATAAAGCGTTTGTATTTGGCGGCTAATGGTCGTGTATTATTGATAATTAGAGCAAGCGGCAATGTTTGATGTTAAAGAACAATAAACAATCGAATCCAGTCTTCTTAAGATCTTTTTTGGTCATTGTTTTTTTATTCGTGTGTTATATTTATGTTCTTAATAATAAATAACAATGCAGAGAAACTATTTAACAATAGAACAACGAAATTTAGCAATTATTATGCACCAAAGAGGAGATCGCCAGGTCTACATTGCTGATATGTTAGGAACCACGCAGAGCATCATTTCACGTGCCCTTTCGCGCCTTAGAGAAACAGGTACAAATGCAAGAAATTCCGGATGTGGATTTTTTCGCATTACAACACCTCGTGAAGATCGACTTCTGGTAATTACTGCAAGAATGCATCTCTTTTCAACTGCTCGACATCTAACGCAAATGCTCCAGAATACCACAGGAAATCGAGTCTTCGACCAAATTGTAAGAAATAGATTTTTTGAGGTAGGAATTACCTCATACCGCCCCTTGAGATGTCCTGCAAGAACTGTGGCTTAACGAAGACACCGGGTGGAATGGTCAAGACGTAGGCTTTAAGAAGCGACACCGTGGGATGATATACTGTTTTCGGACGAGTCCAGCTATTGTATCAGCAATGACAGCCGGGGTGAAAGAGTATATCGTAGTGCCGGACATCGTACCTTACCTCAGTATACCCAACCAATCGTTGCCTTTGGTGGTGATGGTTTTATGGGATGGGCTGGAATTTCCTTAGGGTGGTGTACTGACCTCCATATCTTTAATGGTACACTCACGGGCCAACGTTATGCCCATGAGATCATTATGGACCATGCTTTCAACCGTCGCAACGCTGTTGGACGGGAATATTTTGTATTTATTGACGACAACGCAAGCCCGCATCGTGCTTGGGTTGTTTTAGAGATGCTTCGAGATGAGTAAATAAACCATATTGCTCTTCCTCCGCTATCTCCAGACCTCAACCCCATCGAGCGTGCATGGGACCTTCTGCAGAGACGGCTGGATCATCATAATCCAAAGTCTACTACCGTGCAACAGCTGAGGGATGTATTTCCGGTACTGTGGCATCAAATTCCACAAGAACAGATTGATAATTGCATTGAGAGTATGCCAGAAAGGTGCAGAGCAGTTATTACTGCCAGAAGAGGTGCCAGGCGATATTAGAATTTAGTAAATTTAAGTTAAATGAAAGGAGACAACGATTTTCATTATAATAGTGTTAAATGTCTTCTTTAAATGTACTTTTTTGGTAATTTTCATGTTCATTACTAAAAAGACGTTACATTTTGTTGTTTTGGTAGTTTTTTATTATAAGTGCAATTGGTGTTGCCTTTAAGTATCTTACACTGTAATATCCTTATTTATTTTTGAGTAGTTTATTATAAAAGGAAGTTTTCGATAGTTGTTGCTGAATTACGAATTCTGAGTAGCATTCTGTTTAAAAATAGCAGTGCTAATTGCAGTGCTTTGGCAGTTATGCTGTCTCAGTTTAGTTTACTAATCGTGCCTGATTTTTTATGTGTTAGACAGAGGAAAAACCTTTACTAACGGAAAAACAAAGGAGAAATCATTTAGCGTGGGTTAAAATTCGCAAAAACTGGGCAAAAGAGCAATGGAACAAAGTAATTTGGAGTGATAAATTTAGATTTCAACTGTTCGTAGAAGGTTCTCGAAGTAGAGTGATTCGAAAAAAATCAGAAGGATATGAAAAATATCTTGAAATTTTAAACCACCATGTTTTACCTACTATTTAGCAATTGCAAACTAATGGTGATGAATATATTTTTCAACAAGATGGTGCTTCTTGCCATACTGTTTAGCAGGTCAAATAGTGAATGGGTGAAAGTAATATTATACTGCTAGACTAGACTTCTAGCAGTTCCGATTTGTACACAATAAAGGCACTGTGGCACCGGATGAAAAGACAACTTCAAAATCGCCCTGTTCCAACCATAGGTAGGTACATTAAAGGACATACTTACTACTAATATGGAATTATTTTACCCAACAAGACTATCAAGGGCTTGTAAATACAATACCACGACCCACTGCTGCCGTTTTAAAGAGTAAATGTGACGTTACTTAGTGGTAAACATTTTTTTTTGCTTGGTGCAAACCGTTATAATCTAACTTCAAACATTCAGTCTAGTTTCTTCTTCAATCTATTAATAAATTCTGTAGTATTTGTGACCTGGAAACACGTGCATGAATTGTATATTATCACAGTATAATAAACTTTGTTGCTTGTTCTATGTTTATATTGTTTATTTTAAAGTATAACGTAAAAGAATATAAACGGGCGAACCAGTATTTTTTCAGGCTCGTACTAATTTATATTTATATTCTGAAAATCTTCTTTGTACACATTGTCTAGTATCTACTAAACAAATTATATTTAAATCTGGAATTATGTTCCTTCATCATTATCCTTTTCAAAGGTGGTTGTGGGCTAGAGGTCAGAGCATTAGTCATCTACGCTGAATATATGGGGTTTAATTCCCAGTACCAGAACATCGGATTTTTGCTAGCCGTTCTCCCTCGCAGGGCAATGACATACTAGCGAGGTATTCTGCCTAGTAAATCGTCTCTGGAGTAGAAGTGTTTATACTTCCCGTAGGTCGAAATCTACGTTAAGCTGTAGGTCCTCTGTGTCTGTGATACTTTAAACGCGCAACACAGGCATAGGAGAGAAGATCGGTATGTCTCGCCAGAGACAAAACACTCGAAGAAGGAGATTATACATGTTTTATTTCTTGCATTACTACAGTGTGATTGTAAATGATTGAGGCTAGTTTGAATTTACCGCCATAAAAAATTATTGTCATGTTGGTAGCAAATACAGTAAACCTGTCAGCTGTTTATTTCTCATCAGTGGCATCTCAAATAGGGATAACAGATATATATATTAATTATTGTTAATAACGATTTTATTCAATAGTTTTATCTTTTTATTTAAAACAATTAATACACAATAAACTTAGAATTTCGTCTTAACAATAAGTGAAAATACTCAAATTTAAATTAACAATATTTTACAACAATTGTTCAAAGTGCCCTGCAGAAATCATAAATACGGCGACCATGAAATATGTATTTATAAAAAGTCCCGCCTTTATATTGACATAGCCACAACCAACATGTGAAATACACTAAAATTTGTGGCGGTAAATTCAAGCTGTCTTCAATCATTTACAACCACACTGTATTTTACTTCTAAGTTGATAGTTGATTGATTTCTTCATTATTTTTTGATTGTTTCGTTTTGTGTTTTAAATTTTACATTTTTTGTTTTATAGCTTTAATTATGTATTCATTTAGTCTAAAATCGTTCAAATGTAATAATAATAATGTAAAGATACCAGCAGCAAATAGAAAATAAAAAATAAACGAAATAATAGAACAAATTGAAGTAAACTAAATATACATAAGTTGTTTTTGATATGCATCTTCCCTTTTCTAACTAATAATAGCTAAACTATTGAATGAAAATTGTATTGCAGACTTGTATTTAACGAAATGATGCCAATTTTAACGCAAACCAAATATTTTTGTTTTTTGTTTTGTTCTCTCTCCCCCATCAGAAGTTCTGTATTTCGAATATAAGTTATTGTAAGACTAACCCATTTTATTTTCAAAATAAATGACAATCTAGCATTCAAGGTTGGTCATCTCTACTCATTAATTTTCAAGTTCCTTTCATAGCCACGGATTTTCCGATAAAAAAAATTTATCTTAAATTTTAATAATAAGTTGTGTCACAATTTGTATAAGACAATTAATAAAAAAAACTTATTATAGCATATTTATCGAGTTTGGAGAAATATTTTGTCGTACTGTTTTATAAATCTTTATTTTATCAAAATAAGATAACGGCATCGAGCATTTTTGGAGAGCAACCACATATATTCCCGCTAATATTTGCGGATAAAACACAGCGGGCCAGCACCTTATGAATATGCATGCAAGCCGAGTATGATGTGTGAATATTTACAGATTTTACATCATACTCTGTTGAACAGGGTGGGTCTGCATGCCCCGTTTGGCCCCACATGCACTGAGCCCCCGTAACCTATGCTAACCACACATTTGCATACGCTTTTACCAATGCCACGGGCTTAATTTTAATGCGATTAAATTCCTGCAAAAACGAGTAAAGTGGATACTCTAAAGCGACAATAAATTTCCCGAAACTAAATTCAATTACAACAAATTTTTGACGCCTTTGTTTTCTGGGGTTTCAACGGTAGATTAATTTATATTTCTCTTTTAAATGCGGTCTATTGAATGTAATATTTGATATTATCCACGCAGCTCGTGATTTTATGAAAGTTTAGCAAATGACTAATAACGAACAAGGAGAAGAGCATACATGTATTGCAGTTATGAATTAAATGTATTGTAGATTATCGCAGTGTTGGGTAGTAACTAAGTAAAAGTAACTCGTTACTAGTAACTAGTTACTTTTCAGTAACTTAATAGTAACTTAATTACTTTTGTGTTTTCAGTAATTGTAACTATAACACGTTACAATTATTTAGTAACATTAGTAACTGAATATGACAAGTTACATTTTCATGCTACAAATTTAAAATATTTTAAAATGTTCGGTTTTTAATGCGTATTATTTAAGACATTATACCTGAAGCTGAAGAATTTGTTGAAATTTCGAATGCGTTAGTATGCAAATGTTAATACCAAACACAGGAATATATATCTTCTTGTACTTAGTCGATAATAAATAATAATTGACGGATCCTATTTGGGCGGTGACAGATTTTTCCAGTAATCTTTAATCCTTTAACAACTAGAAGCTCTCTGAGCAGGTATGCGGATTACTGGGAAGTACATTCCCAACGCCTGTGCGCAGGTTTGGGGTATCTAATTCAGACGAAAATACATTCACCGTCTCTATATTTCAATAATAACAAAAAATAAAATAGAATCCTAAAATCCCAAAAACATCGTTGAACCAGCGCCTCTAAGCTCTAAGCCTGTTCCTTCCCCCAAGTATAGAATATTTGCTAATAAACAATTGCTTATAAATATGTGTTTCTGTTGATATTAAGTTGGTAGTAATTGCATGTACATTAGTAGCGTCTCATAAAAAAAGGTAACTTAGTAACTTAAAAAATAACGAGTTACTTTATGGTAACTTAGTAACTTATTCAAGTTACTTTTATAATTCTGTAACTTAGTAACTTACTTAGTTACTTTTTTGCCGAGTAACTGATTAACTTACTTAGTTACTTTTTTAGACTAACTTACCCAACACTGATTCAAACCTACTATTAAATTCTCGGCTAGATTATCTACATCAACAAAATCAGTGTATGAACTTAATTCGTACAGCTATAACTGCTGTGATTATTGTGTCATAATAAATTGCTATTTGCAAAACAGTTCTTGGATATAGGAAGTCACCGAGAAGCTGTGGGAGTTTTAATAATTATTCGATGTAATAGCCAAATGACTATTATGAACAGTAAATTTTATGAATTTAAAATTGATATGCCATGGCGAAACCTTATCAGAAATGAATTAATATACTACATAATATAAGCACACAGTAAGAACATTAAAGCTTTTGTTATCCCTCAGCTTTGTACGGTCATTCGTTGTTCCTTATTTAGTTGTGATAAATTTAATTTTTGAACATTTATATTCTTATGTGAAGGTTCAGATCTTCAAGCTTAGACCGCGTCGTCGTAAGATTGATTGATGCTGACGTTTCGCTAACCGTTACAGGAAGCATTATCAAAGCGTCAATTATGCTATCTGTCACAGTTAGCGAAACGTCAACACCAATCAATTCCACGACAACGTGGTCTAAGCCCGAAGAGATGATTTCATTAATATTCTTATTTCAACTAGAATAGACACAATATTAGCACATTTCTGAAACCAGCCAAAACATTTATTGCAAGTTGTACAATACAAAAAGCTTGAAAGTTTTTTATGTATTATTCGATAAGGAAACATACTTGGCATTAGACGGGAAAACAGTACATAAATTACAATTTTTGGCATACACTAACATAGAATTATATTCTAAAAACAAATCTATAATGAAGCAGGTGCCCGAACTGTTGCGCGTGTTAAAGAAAACGATGTTGGGTTACGTATTCTTGTAGCATGTCAATCTCTGAAAATCGGGGTAGTCTCGCTCGTCTCGATAGTCTTTATAAATGAGGTAATTTAGTGTAGTTTCTTGCCTTGATTTGCCCCTTCACTAAATTTAATACACCAACTGCGGCATGTTTTCCAAAACAGCAACACTTGAAAAGGCCTACAAATCCCGTTCTCCGATTATTTTCAATAATGCTGTTTCAGAATTCGAGGTTGTTTTAATTTAACTAGAACCGCTAGCTGCTTAAAAAGTATCCGAAATCTTCTCCATAAAACTGAACGCGCTGATGTCAGCTGGAAATTAACCGTTTGTTCGGTACTTTTATATTTAAATTCGGTGTACACTTTTAATTATGTTTAATGTTTATTCATTACATAAATATGCAGCACCATTAAAAGAAATTGGGATAGAGTGACCAAGGACAGTTAATGACTTTCATATAATCGAAATATCTGTGTATTAATTCCGTATCTTTTCCGCATCAATTTTCTTGTTACACCAAGCGCTGTGTTAATAGATTCCAGACCAAATTCTCTCAATCAGATAAAGCCGAAATTCGCATTTATTTACATACATGTATCAGACTATTAGCGTTTTTGCTAGGGACCCCAGTGGAGCAGTGCGAATGCGCGCTGCCACTAGTGAAATGCAGCCAATCGGCTGGGGTGTTCGAATTCCGACTGAGGCGACCACATTACACTTACTTAAGTTTAGGGTGCATGTTGTATGAATGGTTAGTATGCAAGGGACGCCCGTACCCCCCTGACGTAATGCGAAAACAGTTCCCCGGGGGCGGTAGTATGAATAAATGGCAAAAAAGTGAAATTTTTGTTGGGACTAAGAAAATTATTGATAGGCAATCTAAACGACCTACGACTGTATAAGATGGAATCCTACTCGAAATCTATAAACATTTACGTGATTGGTACCTACCATAATTACGCGTCTTTACAAAGTACACAACTTACATTTTATCACATCTGATTTATTTAATACAAAAATTCGAGCTCCTTACGGGGAGTGCTGTTCCCACCGGAAACTAATATGGTAAAGTTGCAGTCCCAAACTACGGCCATATCCCACGTGCTAATCGCCACATTGAGTTCTCTGAAATTATGATTGCACGGTAATAACGATTAATAACTGCTACCACTACTTAATCTTTGGACGCAACTTCTCTATATCTATCAAAAATTGCAGGTCAGCTGTTGAACGGCGTAGCAAGAGCAGGTAATTGTTGACTTTGGAGTGAATTACAAAATTGTGTTTTTTAAACAAATCAGTTCAAACTTTCAGGATGCAGTTCAGTCTATCTTCATCTTCTTCTCCTTCAAGCCTTCGATCATAAGTTTATTATAGTTGATCTTTCCATCTCTTCTTCAGTCTTCCTCGATTTGTTTGTTCCTTTTGCTTATTATCGCAATTATATTTGGCGTATTCTTTCATTATTCATTCTTTCTGAGTATTTTGCCAAGTATTTTGTATTTTTTAATTTTTTTGTTAACGTCGAATATACTTAGATCTTCTGTTACATCTGTATTTCGTTTACTATCTCGTAAGCTGTATCCAACTGTAAATCAAAATTGCATTTCTGAAGTTGTTATTCTGTGTTCATTTTGTTTAGTTAGGGTTCACTATTCGCTTCTATATGTAAGAGTCGTAACAGAAACTATGTTGTCAAATTACCTTAATGGATCTGGTCGGACCTTATTTTCGAGTGTTCTTTTTATTATGCCGTTGTAATAATAAAATTTTTTAATATTGTGGCGTTTATCGAGTTCTTCGATGTAAGATTGTTAGCCCAGAGAAATGCAGATGAATATTTTGTCTACGCGCTTGACCGTGAACGTTTGTTTGCTGGGAATTTCCTGCCCTTGAGGGAGCCCTACGTGTTAATTGTTCTAGAATTCTTGCAACATATTTCGTAATATGGTGCAATACTTCCAGCTGCTGGATATTTGCGGTCGTTTTTTTCGGCAGTCGACTCAAGATCTCCTTTCGACCCGGTTGCTTGCTAAGGCCTCAGCGCCGACAACAAGTACTGCACGGCGGCTTGGGTTTCGATGGGTGTCTATTGCGTGAATTTTCGTATTGCTGTTATCACCGTGGGGTGAACAGAACCATGGACAAGTGTCGGATTTAAGAAACCCGCTGGTTTTAACCCTTGGAAGGCAATTCATTGCGAATTTGCTTATCGCTTTTGCGGATTTAGATCGAACCCCATTTCGTTCCTGACAGCAAGAACACTCGAAATTTCCCGTTTCCCGAAGGACGTCTTGGCGATTGCTGGTGCAATTGTGATCCAACCTTCAGTGGCGTTGCCTGCGATTTTTTGTCTGCTTCGCAAGGACCGAAGAACACCGCAAATTGTGCCTCTCCCTACCTGAAGAAAACTAAGGTACGCATTGTTAAATGTGCTGTTGTGAAAACTTGTTCCGAGATTCATTTTACTGGTTTAAAGTGCCGATCCCTTTTTTTGATGCAACGCAAAGCGACCTTCAGTCGCCAACTGCTATTAGCTGTTAATCGTAAATTGTAATTAATTTCTGTAAACTCGAACGTCACTGGCTGCGCAGATCTGTGTGTTTAGTAAAGTATATCATACTTGTGTTCAACTACAGTTATTACCGTTCTGATTGTATTTTTTTTGTGCAATGCGTGTTATCAATTCAAGCAATAGAATTATATTTGTCTTAAAAATTCACTATATCTCTTATTTATGTGTATTGTATCATGTATGAACTTGGTAAGCATTATATATAGGAGGAGGCACAATAAAGATGGGTTCGACTCCCGTAAGCTGCTGGCTCCTCCGCCTTCCACGAGAACCTGCAATCAGCTGTAACCTGGGCCCATTCATTTCGACTTACCCTGCACACAACTACGCCAGATTTCCTTCCCTTAAGCGTTTCTCGTGAACCACTCCCTACTTCGTTGAGTCGAATTCACTTACATCTTCCCTGTTGTGGTCCGACGAAAAAGCTCGTTTGGCCCGTGACACAAAGTGGAAATGTAATTTCTTTCCCTTTTCTAGGCCTCTATCTACAGACACCTTGTGTATTCTAGACGGATTTTTGGACATATTGCCATATATTTTACCTCTCGATATTGCTTATTTATTATTTGTTTAATGAAGTTACCACAGAAAGCGTGAGCGTAGTCCACCGGTTCGGTTAGTTAATATAGTTTATCATTTTACTCTACCGTAAACACTCTTTAGATTTTAAACAGTCTTAATAAATAATGTCTAGTAATTCAAATGACTAAAACTTATTTTTATGCTACAGCAGAATTTTATTCTAGGGAACCGCGGTAGAGTAGTGGCCGCAGCGCTTGGCTTCGGAGTTATTCTGCCGAAGTCGCTCAAGTTCGAATCATGAGACTTTGGCCACTCTACGATTTAAAAAAAAAGACTTTTATTCTCATAATAAGTAACAAAATGTGAGAATGACCCTTATTTTCTCTAATCATCCTTGATTTCTTGTTTCCACACATTTATTCAAAGTCTACCAATTTCCATTCACGTTGCTGCATCGCATTTTTTAAGAAACTACCTTTTTCTTAAATTTAATTGAAGTAAAAACTGCTGGAAAACCAAGCATTAGGTAATTTTAATGAGAAAAAAATCGTTGCTAGCCAGTTTGAATGCAAACGACAATCTATAATGGGTTTTTAATTTGATTTGACTGCTGGGCATGGGTCTGTAACACCATAAAAGATACATTTGTTTTATAAACTTTGTGAGAAGAAATGGCAAAAAATTACGATTACTTAAAGCTAATAAAGTATATTTCTTTGTTTATTGTTTGCCAAACACAATATCAAGGTTTTTCACACCAACATCAAGGTGATTATTTATCTGTATTGAGCTTCCTTTAAACAAGCCCAATCGACGCGATTTAACGGCTTATCGACGAGAGGTGTCTGCTATATAATTTATTAAATTAGAAATACACAAAGGTCCCCGAGCAGTATCTTAAGCATGCGTTCTAATATTTTAATGCGCCCACTTTTGGGATCGCTTAATTAGAATAAAAGTGTCGGAAATACGTTGTTGACTACCGCGCTGCGGGCGGCATTACGCATTATCAACAAAGTGTGCGCAGTCAAAGGTGCCGCCGAAAAGATAGCAGGGCTTACACTAAATGCCGAATGATAACAGTTTACTATTTTCCGGACTATCTCGTGTAAACAGTCCTGAAGTAAAGCAGGTTTAATTTTGTCGTAAATAAAACTGGAAACGAGGATGTTTACATGAAACCGTAACTGCCAAGTTTTTAACCCTAACCTTGTGTGGGGAGATCTACGATAAGGTATTGATTTTGTTGTTCCGTATAATAAAACACTGCTGAAAATTAGTAATTGGTATAGGCTTCCAAATGATTGCTGCATATTTACAACTTCATATAAAACCAACATTCTAACGTCCTATCAAATGAAAAATAATTTGGTTCGGTAGGCTACTATAAAATTTTGTTAATATTAACCAAGGACTACCGGCTTTACAACTTTGTGACGCTAAGCTAGGGTGCAGGCGATATTCCTGGTTGCCAGCCAGGTTTATACATACTTTTGCTCTAATTAAGTTTAAAATTACAATTTTGTTGCAAAATTATGTGTACTTAATTAAAATGGTACATTGTGTAACATGTGGCGGCTACAATTCTACAAAGAAGAATTCGCAAATGTGCATTATTTTCGGTAAATTTTGTGACACTGCATTTTTAGGTTATCGCTTTAATAAGTTATTTATACAAATCACGAGCCCTTAAAGGAATAAGCTATGTAATATCAATAATTATTAATGTTATGCTTCCCTTTAGTATACCCAAGACGTTTTTTTTAAATCCAAGAATTACAATAAAACCAATTATGTTTTGTAAATGTTATGCGTTATGTACTGATGCGGCATCAGTGGCGTTACATTATTTTAGTCTGTTGTGTAATATATATCTTCGGCGGTTGAATTTGTTTCCATTTTATCCTTTTATTTATTATAAAAAGGTATTCCGAATATAAAAAATGGATAAAATGGGGACTAGAACTTACCCTAGAAAAGACCGAATATCTACTGGTGAACTCTGGGGCAAAATTTGAAATCTTGTTGAATGAATGAAGACAGGTGAATAAGTTTAAATATTTGGGAGCTATCGTGGATAAGGAAGGTATAGGGAAACAAGAAATAAGACGTAGAATACAAGATGCTCGGAAGATTACAGAATTAGTCAACTCCTTATGGTGGGATAAATATACCAACAAAAACAATAAAAAACGAATCCGTCAGACTATGGTTGAGACAGTACTATGTTATGGAAGTGAAGTGTGGACAATGTAAGAAGAAGATAAACAGAGATTGAGAGCACTGGAGATAGATTACCTGCGACGAAGTTCACGAAGTACCAGGATATCACGAATACAGAGAGTTAGAAATGAAGATATTAGAAAAAGAACGTCAGCGACAGAAACGACTGTCCAAAGAATAGAGAAGAGATGACTAAAATGGTTTGGACATGTACTCCGTATGGAAGACACAAGATGGCTGAAACACCTGTTTAAATAGAAACAGCCGAGACGAAACAAGAAAAGACGTCCCAGTAAATCTTGCAACGAGGGCATAAGAGAGGCGATGCGAGATCGAGAAATAGAAGAAGATATGGTACGAGGGCAGCTTTTTAAGTTTTTACAAACGACCATTAGATGGCGCTATTGAGATGTGTCATTGCTATTTTCGTAAAATTTGACATTTGTTATTGTGAAAACATGGCAGCTTAGAAATTGACCGAGTAGTTTGTTTACAGTGAACGTTTAAAAAAAGCAGTTTTGTGAAAAAATGGTAATTTCACGTGAAGGTTTTCGTTTGATGATTTTTTACGATTTTAGTAAAGGCCTAACTCAACAACAATGCATTGAATCGCTTCGTTCAACTTTTGGTAATGAAGCACCACCAGAAAATAAGAAGATCAGCATGTGACCTACAGTGAGATACAGACATCCTTAGGCATATAGAAGACTGCAGTCCATTCGACTTTGAATGAACATTTGGCTGTGAAAAAGATCTGTTCCCGAAGGATTCCGTATAATTAGGACGAAGCTTTAAAAAAAGGCCCGTGTAATTGGTGAAATGCTCAAAAAATTCGACAGAGGAACTGCAAAATCGGAATGCAACATCGTAACAGGTGACGTAACTTGGATATGTTCCTATGAACCGATAACTAAGCAACAATCCACTGTTTGGGTGTTCGAAGATGAACCGAATCCCACAAAAGTTGTTCGTTCACGAAACACTTCCAAGAAAATGATCGCTTGTTTCTTCTGTTGTACTGGACATGTCGCAACAATTCCTTTAAAGGATCGAAAAATAGTTAACGCTAAATGGTATCAACAATTTGTTTGCCAGAAGTCATCGACGAAATCAGGAAAAACAACCAAAAACGTCGCATCATTCTTCATCATGACAATGGCAGCTCTTATACAGCACGTCAAACAATTGATTATTTGAAGGAGAAAAACATGTCTCATTGCCCTTATTTATCTGATTTATCGCCTAACGACTTCTCTGTGTTCCCAAATGTCAAACAAATAATGCGTGGACAGCGATTTTCATCACCTCAGCTGTTAAAGTCTTTAAAAAGCACGTTTTTGAAATAGCAACTTCAGAGTGGAAAAAATGTTTCGAGAATTGGTTTGAACGTATCCAAAAATGTATAAATCTTAAGGAGAATATATTGAAAAGCAATAAAACAGTTTGTGAAAAACATTTTGTTTTTCCTAGATTTTGTAAAAACTTAGAAGGCTGCCCTCGTACAGGACCGAGAGGTCTGGTGATTGGGACTGGGGATTTAATGCGCAGCTGTGCAGTTACTGTATTATGTGTATTCTATTCTATATATACAGGGTGTATCAGAAATAGGTACAAATATTAAATCCGATGGTAAATTAAAATATATACAAACTAGAAAAAACATTTCTTTGGCAATGGGACCCTTAAGACATGAGAAAATAATAATTGAAAATTTTCCCCAAACTTGTTTGAGCACCGCAGGATAATAACAAAAATTTGAGTTCAAAGACATGCCACAACCACCTGCCACAAACCAATACGATTCTCAGTCTGTTGTTATCACAAGCCAGACAAGTTCTTGCGTGTTTGCCACTTTGGATTTACTTTACAATTAGGTAATAACCTTCTACAGCTTAAATGTATTTTCTATGTACCATCAGCAGTTCTCCAACAAAATTTTATTTTATTTTTTAATTCAAAAAAATAAACTTAATGAATTAGATTCTAGTTGAGCCAATCTATTACTGGTTTAAATATGTGTACCTATTTCTGATACACCCTGTATTGTGGTGTTACTGCGATAGGAGCAGAAACGTAAGCTTACCGGCGACAGTATGTGTTTTTTAGGAGCACGAGCAGCGCTAATATATTTTACACGCAACTGCATGCAAGAGATGACATTATTTCGTATCACTCGTCAATCATACCTATAAACATAATGCCAGAGATTTTCAAAGTGTTATTGTTATTTTATAATTTGTATTTAACATGTAAATTGTTTTATGCATCCCTTTTGGTATGTTATTTCTTCACACACTAATACCACTGGTATGAGAGTACTTAGTAATTAAACAACTGATGAAAAATATTATATTTTTACCTTAAGTGAGACACGCGGTTGCTATTCCGTAAGGGTCTCGGCGAATTGAAAACAAATACGAAACAATAACATACACTATCACACATCTTGCACTTTCAAACACTTTAGTAAAACTGATAATATATTTCCCAGTTTTGGAAGTACGAGGTGTACATAACCAATCGGTAAAAAACTTGATATACTATTATTTTGAAAATTTACTTTGCTGTTCATTCGTCAGAATTTTCGAATTGCAGTTCTAAACTATATTTATAATTCTTGCACCAATTAATAATTATGTTTGTCATTCTCATGACGTTTAAATATACCCTCGCATATCAATAAAAATCAATTAACTACCACAACACAATGAAAAATTTTGTTAAATAACGCCATATTTCTTGAAAGACGTTGCCTCCTGTACGGCTATTATTCGTTAATGAGTTTATGAACAGAGACATTAAAATATAATTTGATTCATCAGTAAGATAAAAATAATGTTGTGAACTTTTCGGTGTCCGCCCACTTGCTCGCCACTGTTTGCTCGTCTGCCGTTTGCTCGCCACGCCGACTGCTCGCCATGCCGACTGCTCGCTACGCCGACTGCTCGCCACGCCGATTGCTCGCCGGTCAGATGCTCGACCAGCAATTTATTCGGAAAATTAAATATTATAGGCATTTAGTATATGCTGTTGGTAATTCCCAAAATCTGACATTCATCTAAGGATAGCTGATAGGCAAAGCAGTGTCGACTGTTCTTGTAGGTGAATTCGTACATGGTAATATTTGTTGCTTTTGTTATGACACTTAATAGTTAGATTATGTACAAAACCATATTTTTTAATAGTCAAGGTATTGGTTCAACATTTATAAAGAATAAACATCGAAAAATCGTATCGTTCTGAATTTTTAAGTTACAGTTTAGCAAAAAATACTCGAACTGTCTTAGCGCTTCGGTATCAAAATTACGAATTACTAAAAACTGATTTTGGAAAACGACTTTTTTGAATTTTTGGTGTATAAACAAATATTCCCTAAAAATATTAAAAATCTATAATATTCTCCCTATACCCATGATGGTTGACAATAAAACTAAAGATTTAAATTATGAATCAAAATTATTTTACATGCGAAAGTGTCTAACAAAACATAAACTAGTTTTTCTACGTTGGTGCAGTTACACCTAGTATTGTGAACAAGTTGGCCGTCGAGCAAATGGTAACGAGCAGGCAGTCTTTTCTAGTTTCTATTACTTCTCTTACGTATTAAGCAAAATATGTATAAGGGTTTTCAAGAAATATATGCTGAATGCCTGTTAAAAACGTTTGTCATACAGATTTCCAATTTTTGCGTGAAGATATATTAAGAGGCTTAGGATAATTATGCATTTGCATATCTGCATATGGAAATGCATATTTTTACCACTTAGTAGAATAAATGCATACTTTGAAAGTTGCTAAGCAGAACAGCATGAAAAATAAATCTGTTTACATTTTTGGTTGAATATTTGTAAGAGTTAAGATGAAGCATTTCGAGGGATTTATTTTAATGTTTTAATAGTTTAGGGATTATAGCCCAGGTAAACGTATATTCCAGCTGGAAATTCTTTCTGATAGTAGATAATTTATTACAAGTAATTATTATATACAATAACATTTAAATTTAATCATAATCCTGTTTTAATATTAATTTATTATTAATTGTTTTTATTAGTACTGTAATAACATTTAACAATTTAACATTTTTTCATTTTACTAAATGTAGGAATGTGTTGTGTATTAGTAAATAAAAAAAAATAAGTTTTTGTTTCTGTTCGGGTCTCTACTTACTTCAACGACTGTAATTTAAATTGCATATTTAAGTGCATATTTTAGATATTTTACGTACATATTTGGTGTTTATATTCCAAATTTTAAGTCCATATTTATCCTAAGCTTGTATATTAACTACCAAATTTAAAAAAATTATAGCGGTCTTACTTCCATAGCATAAGAATCCAGATTAAATGCCTTTAATTAAGGCACCTTACAAAAATATCTTGTCAAAATTGCATATCAGCTTTTGGGGAAAAGCAAGAAGATCCGTTTTGGTGGTTTTTTTTAATTCTATTCCTGACTAATTTTCATCAAAACTGGATCCTTGGAAGATTTCGATAATGACACGCGTAATACATCCAGAGGGTTTTTGAAGTTCCAGGCCCATATTTGGGTTTACATATCGATATCGTTCGTTTTACTTCAATCAAACCAAAGCACATCTGTATTTACTTACGCAAGGGTGCGACCAAAGAAAAATTTAATGGCGGTTGCTTATGCAACAAAAACTGGACGATGTTAACTAACTAGTAATTTTCAGAACTAGCACGGTTTCGATTGTCCATTTGTCTAATCAAAGTAAATATTTTTCTGATCGCCGTACTACAGAAACGTCAAAAACTGGCCCACATTTGGTTATGCTTCCGACAAAACTATTCGATTTTAATAAAATTTAATTAACATTTTAAGATTATTTCCTTTTTCCTATAGGTATTTATAGTACTTTAAAAGTATAACATTTTAATGGAGTTCAAAAAGGAGTTTGGCAACATTCAACTAGGTGAAGCTACGAGGATTGTTCGATAATTATGTGGCCTAACACAGAGATGGCGCGAATTCGAAGGAATCTTCTTTACCATTCTGTAGAACTATCCTTTATTAGCTTAAATATGACAGTGCAGAGCGATCTGTCAATTAGTCTGTTTTTGGCAGTACCCAAAGTGAACGTCTCGTGTGATTTTGTAAACAATGGAAAAAACTGAGTTGAGAGCAGTGATAAAGTACTTTCATTTGAAAGGCTTACCACCAACCGAAATCAAAGCAGAAGTGGATTCAAAACTATTGGACTCCGCTCCTTCGTTTTCAATGGTTAAAAACTGGGTTGCCGAATTTAAGCGTGATCGTGTGAGCACAAATGATGAACCCCGTAGTGGACATCCAAAAACTGCTACTGCCGCGGATTGATTGAAAAAGGCCACCGTATCGTGTTGGATGACGAGATAGCAGACATAGTAGGTATCTCAAATGACAGTGTGCACAGAATTTTAACTGAGGAATTGGATATGAAAAAATACTCGGCGCGTTGGGTGCCGCGGTTGCTCACACCGGAGCAAAAACTGAATCGTTTGAGTGTTTCTCACCTTTTGGCACGTTTTCGCCACTATCCGAAGGATTTTTGCGCCGTTTCATAACCGTCGATGAACCCTGGGCCACCATTATACTCCCGAAACCAAAGAACAGTCCAAACAATGGACACACAAAGGTTCTCCGCCATTAAAGAAGGCAAAAACGGTTTTGTCAGCAGGAAAGGTTGTGGCAACCATATTTTGGCATTCTCATGGAATTATCTTGGTCGACTACTTAGAAAAGGGGAAAACAATAAATGACGAGTATTTTGCCAATTTGTTGCAACAACTTAGAGACAAAATCAAAGAGAAACGGCCTCATTTGCTAAAGAAGACCGTGCTTTTCCATCAAGATAACGCACCTGCCCACAAGTCTGCGGTTGCAATGGCCAAAATTCATGAATTGAGATTTCAATTAGTGCCCCATTCGCCCTATTCCCCAGATTTGGCTACCAGCGATTATCATCTGTTTCCAAAGCTGAAAGAATGGCTCGGCGGTAAGAGATTTTCGTCTAATTCCGAGGTAATCGCTGCTGTAAATAGCTATTTCGAGGACCTGGATTCATCGACCTACAATGAAGGCATTGCTAATTTGGAATATTGTTGAAATAAGTGTGTTGAGCGAGCAGGAGACTATATTGAAATAAAAATGTTTTTGTCAAAAAAAACATGCGTTTTCTTTGTTAGATGATTCAATGGTTTAGATAAGTATTTTGATTTATCGGTAATCGTGGTAACGCCGATCACTTAAGTGTTTGTAGATCAAAAGTGCATGTGGCGTTGTACACTCTAAGGTGTTTTGGTGGTTTCCTGCCATAAAATAAACATTTATCAAGGTGTTTTTAGTTCGACGGCCTTCAAAAATTTCCACAAGGTAAGAAGGTATCACTTTTTGTTGCTGATTTTCGGTTTGTTTTGGCTTTTTTCAATTATCAATCGACTTGATTACATATTTTAGGTTACGTGAATGTAGTTGTAGATGACTTAAAAGTTGCCATTTAGGAATAAAAAGGCGAGTCATACTTCGGGTTAGTTGACCTGAGTCAACCTGGGAGAGATAAACTACGTTTAATTATATGAATACTGGGTGTATTTTTAACTTTTAGCTATGCCTGCAGACTATAAAAGTAAAGGCAACTGCGAACGAGGTTTATAGACAGAAGAGCAACCGCAAGGTGCAGTAAATGCAATGAAACGCGGATAAATGGTCGTTGGTGCCGCTGCTGGCTATTTCGGTGTACCACAGCCTACGTTAAGAGGAAGAATTAAGAAAGGTTACTTACAAAAATCTGAGCTGGGCCCAACAAGCCTTCTAAAAAAAATGGGATAAAAATTAAAAACCGCATACTAAAGTTGAAAAAAAAAAGAAGATAGTGAGTAAAGAAAGAAAAAATGTTGGTCTTCAGAAGAGAAAAAAGACATAAGTTTCTTCCTCTTCATTTAAAGATGCCGATGCAGAAATGGAATGTTATGATTGTAGTGAAGACAATGTAGATGTAGAAGATGAAACAAGGTGCGCAGGATGCGGAGACAAGTATCAAACTACGCTCAAAAAAGAAGCTTGACTTCAGTGTGTGCACTGTTCTGGGTGGTTTTGTGAAAATTACTCCAAGTATACGTTAATTTGTGTGATAGATGTGGCAAAATCTTGACCATAAAGCGGAATTAGTAAGGAAGTCATATCACCGTAGTATCTGAGTCAACTCACCCACACATGTTGGACGAGTGACTTCTTGCAGTATTCAGAATTTATTTTTTTAATTATTGTTAATATTGTTGAGCGACTTATTTTTGATTATTTAGTTATTACTTTGTATTGTTCAATATATAAGCTATATACAGGGTGTTCGGATTTACCATGGCCATACGCCGGGACGTAATTCTATGGGTCAAAATAATGGCACAAGTTCCTATGAAGAAACGCTCAAA
>JABXWE010022146.1:0-15526 GCA_014611495.1 Limonius californicus | reverse complement strand
GTTAGGTTAGGTTAGGTAAAACTAATTAGATAACATTTTGTTTCGAAAAGGTTGCAATAAATAAAAAAAACATTGCATAATTAAATATCACTGGCTAAGAAATTATCTACGAAAATCAGGTTATAATAAATTGATTAAAAAAAACACTACATAAGTATATATCGCTGTCTAAGCAAGTTTTTCAGTTTTACTTAAAGAAAAAAGGTTCTACAGAAATTATAGAGACACAATCAGAAAAAAATATAAATAGTTTAACAACAAAACAAAAAATTCCTATTTATTTATACAAGGTGAATCTAAATAACCTCTCCCAAATTGAAAAGTTACCAGAACAACAAAAATAATGCCCTAACTTCTAATACAATTAAGTGACATTGTTTAAAATTCAATATGATCAATTATGAATGACTAAACTAGTGTTTGTCCTTTAAAAGGCACCAAACAATGTTTTAGAAAAGGCCAAACCAAACGAATGTAGAGAAACTCACATTAAAGTTAGGTTAGACTACATTAGATTAGGTAAATAACGTAGGCATAAATTCGATTAGGTTAAGTAAAGTAGGCAAAAAGTACGTTCAGTCATTAAGTTAGTTTAGGTTATGTAAACAGGTTAGATTAGGTAAAATATCTTAGTCAAAAATTAGATTAAGCCAGGTTACTTCTAATATAATTAAGTGTGAAGACATTTCTTAATGAAGTTTCAATATGGGAAAGCGCCGGGTGTACACAGGAAAACCTTCAAAACAAATCCGGAATGGTTACTCGGAGTAGTGAATGAGCTTCTGAAAATCCAGAAATTTCCAAAAAAAAGTTGCTAAAGAAATACTTATCCCAAAGAAAGGCAAAAAAACCAGAAAATGCGAACACATACAGACCAATTTGTTTACTGAATACCCTGAGCAAACTCTACGAAGCTCTGATAAGAATGAGACTACAAAAAGAAATAGAGGAGAAGGTAGGGATGGCGCACCACCAGTATGGATTCAGGAAAGGACGGTCCACAACAAAAGCGCTGGAAATAGTATGGAACAAAGCAAATGACAACAGCAAGCAGTGGCATGCATTGGTTGGATTGGACGTATGAAATGCCTTCAACACGACAGATTGGGAACTAATAGGCGACAAACTGGAGGAGAGAAATATATCAAGCCTTCTAATAAATGTCATTAAGGACTATTTGGATGAAAGATATATAGAGGTAACCAACAAAACGAGCATAAATTAGAAGCCGGAGATCCCCAGGGATCCACCCGCGCATGATGGAATATTCAGGACATGTATCAGAGAGCGATGCTATTCGACTTTGCGGATGACTTGGCACTTATTGCTTCAGATAACGATAAGGACAATTTAATGGAAAACGCGAATTAAGCTCTCAACATAATAAGTTGATGGATGGTAAAACATAAACTTAGTTTAGCTCCGGAAAAGACAGAAGCTATTATCTTGCAAGGAAAAAGGAGGGTAGACAAAACATCAAAATTACCCCAAAACATAGCATTAAATACCTCGGACTAACCCTCGACACAAGCGGAAGCTATGGGGAACACATTAAGGCAGTCACCAAAAAAGCAGAGGAAAGAGTGGGAATGCTGATGCCAAACATTGGGGGGCCCAGCAGCTTCAAGAGGACAGTGCTCAACGGGGTGATCCATTACGTATTATTATTGTACTAGGGGCCAGTGTGGAACAGAGTGATGGAGATAAAGACATATAAAAACATGACGGAAAAAACGCAGAGAAAAATGCTAATAACGGTGAGAGGGTAATATAAGAGAGCCTCTACCATAGCGCTGCAAGTGATAACCGGAATCGCACCCATCGAACTAATGGTGGAGGAAAGGAAATATATTTACGAAAATGCAGGTGGTGATATAGCTAGAAACCGGATGATAGATTGCTGGCAGGAGAATTGGAACAGAATTGAAGCGAAGGGGGAATGGACAAAAAGGTTATATAAAAGGAATATTTCCTGACACAGACTCTGACCGCACACGGCTCCTTTAGAGCATATACAGCAAGGATAGGAAAGAATGAGACTGATAGATGTGTGTATTGCAATAACATGGATACAGCCGAGCATACGTTACTCGAATGTGAATGCTGGAGCAGTACTTATAAGAAAAAGTGTATACGATGAGGGTGGGACAAGAACTAAAGTCAGAAAATGTGATAGAAGCAAAGATTGGTAGTAGAGAAAGCTACAAGACCATACATGATATGATTAAAAGAATTATGAGAAATAAAGAGGCAGAGGAGAGGGAACGACAGGGAAGATGAGGTAAAAGGAGAGGAAAAACGCCTATCGCCGTGAAGTAAACCTGGAAAAGATATTCCATAGCGAGATACTAGTGGCAAAAAAAATTGGAGGGGTTTTAGTCTGTAGGCGCCTGGAGTAGACCAGGTGAATCTGGCACGCCCAAAGAGGGTGTCTATGAAGATTCTCCCCCTTCAGAAAAAAAATATTATGTAGACAGGTTAGACTAGGTGGAGTTCGGTCCGGGATTCCGTACGGGGTGCACGCGTCTAATGGGGCTCCGCTTTCGTTTAGGGAATTGGCAGCGTTTGATTTGGAATAATTGCGGGTAGGCGCTCGAGGAAGCTTTGCGCTTTGAAAAGGCTAACTGGATTCAATTAGAATAATTAAAAGTGGCTGCAAATGGGTTTATTTAGTGGATTTTGTACATATATGTATTCGCTGTTCAGTCGCGTTCATTCAAGTCAAACGAATTTAAAAGCGCAGGCAGACCGGACTATAACGGGGACCCCGTCTAAAAATAGCTCAGCCCCGCTCCCACCATCGGCCGGGTCTCAAGCGGCTCCGAGAATGGGTTGTTTTAGGTCATAAATAATCGCAAGACAGGTAGTCAGACGAGGGGAAATTAGGTACTATTTGAATTCTTTTATTTTCATTTTAAAATGAAGTGTTAGTTTCTATGGCTGGTCTTAATTATTTAATTATTCAATTTAGTATAGTTGTCATAAATTGCTTTATCCACTATTCACATAATTGACAAAATTATTAATGTCAGGGAACAGCCAGGGCGAGTTAGGAAATAGACTCCAAGTTCCTAGGTATTTAAGTCAGCCAACTCAACTTGGATTTATCAGCTAGTTGATTTTACTGATTTCATTTGTACATTCTTTTAAAAATTTAAAGTAATGTCCAAGTAGCTTTGGAATGGGGCGGCGTGGTCGGGTACGGACGTGGATATTATTAATTGGATTTCTTCTTAGTTTTGCTTTAATAATAACAACGTAGGAACGGGAGTGCTCGCAAAACGCTTCGGGCGAAAGTGATTAGCAAAACTAAAAACAAAATAATTTTGGGGGCAAACAATAGAGTGCAAGTGCGAGGGCATCCACCCGGGGACGGAAGGGAGGAGAACCACTGCCGCCTCTACAAGGTGCTACATCAAAGAGGGGAAAGAACAGCGATTGACACAGGCCACAACAACACTGAGGGGAGGCAGTTAAAAGCTTAAGTCTCGCAGGCCTAAGTAGCCATTGTAGTCCTGTGTAGTCTTTAGCAGTAGTTGGTAGCACTGGTAGTCTAATGGAAAACTAGAAAAAGGGAGGGACGCGTAAAACTTCTTGGTTAAATATTAGATTAAGGCAAGATACTTCTAATACAATTTAGTGTGCAGACATTTCTTAATAAAGTTTAAATATGTTCACTTAAGAAAGGCTGAACTAGTTTTTGTCCTTCAAAAGTTACTAATAAAATGTCTCAGAAAAGGCCAACAGAAACAAATGTAGTAAAACTCACATAAAAGTTAGGTTGTGTTACATGCAATAATTAAGTAAGGTTATAAATCAGTTTAGGTTACACAAGCTTAGGTCAAGTAAAGCAGGCAAAAATTAGGTCAGGACGAATGGAAACAGGGTAAATTAGGTAAAGGTTATATTTGTTAAAAATTAGGTTATGTTAGTTCACAATTTAGGAAATTAATTTAGACAACTTTCTAATAGATTTTTTAGTGAGTTGTATCTTATTTACTCTGTGAACTAGTTTTGTATTCATGTCTCTAGAACTAATTGATATTTTTAATAGGGTTTTAAATACGTACATTTAACATGAGAGTTCATAACCTAAAATTTTATATTGTAGTACTATTTACGAGCACGTCAATGACACTTTGTACATTTTTGTGATTATCCTTTCTTCAACAAATGTAACTTTTGATATCTACATTGGAGGTAAGTAAACTAAAATACACCAATAATTAAATTTTCAATGTATTATTTATGTAGAAAATAAGGATTTTTCCATTTTATATTTGCAATGTTGTTGGCAATGAAATTCTCTGTTGGTAACATTACATTAAAATAAAAATTAGGTTGGTAGTAGAGATATTAAACTAAGAGAGGTTATGTTGTGTTTCGATAAAATGTGCTTTTAGTTATTTTGTAGTTATTGAGGGTAAAATAAACATAATAAACAAACGTGGTTTGCTCAATCAACAGTAAACAGAATAAGAAACCAATATGCAAGAACTCTGGTAGAAGCCCCCTTTCCCCATCTCAAGGCACAGGAGTGCAGAATTATGTTTAAAAAACACATTTAAAATAAAAATCAACCAGCAATTGCTGATGCAACTTGTTTAACGTGATTGTACTTACCATGAGCTTATTTTTGTAGATGTATTTCACTTTTCCCGCAGAATCTTTAACTTCTTTAGTGAAAAGTAGATACAATTCAAAGAGGAAAATGTGCCTGTCCCGACCTTTCCGAATTAATTGCTTTGGATCCCATACACTAAAAGCATCTTGCAGCACGACTTCCCCCAATTTGTCTGCGGATACATCACAGCCTTCCACCAGAGACAGATGCATGGCATCATTAGCCTTCTTTGGTACATTGAGCATTACTTCTAAACCATCCTGGAAAAGGAAACTCAAATAAAAATAATTCAAAGGGCAACACACCTTGTTATATTTTACCTTAATTTCTCCTTGGCCTTCCTGACAGCACGACTGCAAGTCCTTAAGCAAAAGTTGGTACTTTGTTATCCTCTGCACGGGCTTAATGAGATAAGCAGCAATGGGGTGTTCCACCTTGTGCTTCTTCTGAAGCTCTTCAAAATAGCTTCCTCCGTGTTGGACAAGTAAGGTGTTGGATTCTGGTTTGTTCTTGCAGTAATGCACGTACATATCGAATTTCTGAGCCCATGTGACAAAGCAATGGCCAACGTCCTCAGGCATTGTTTCATACTTCTCCAGTTCTTTCAGAAACACAGAGTTGTGAAAACTGTAGATTTCTTCCATGTTTCCAAAGATTACATCTTCTTTTTTGAGGAGTGGTGCTGGAATGCCATTACCATTGGTTGTCCTCATTTCCTTAAGAAAAGATTTAATGCAGGTTTCTAAATCCTTAACATAGGTGCGTTCTGTTTGTAGTAATTCCGCCATTATAAATCTGAAAAACAAACAAAATATTAATTATAATGCAAATAATGAGCATAGTTTGCTTGGACTTTTTATACTTTGAATAATAATCTTTGATCAATATTCTAAAAACCTTCAGATCACAAGTTATAAAATTCGAAAATGCATTTATATTATTCTCTTTCTTAAATATTAATTGTTGAAATGGTTTTTACATGAAATTTTGCAAAAATATCCACACAGTTGGTGTACAGTATTGTAAAGAGAAACTGGAAGCGAGTACACTTTTGCAACAAATTGGAGATAATTAATATAGTCAAATACTTTAATATATTAATACAGGAAACTCATATAAGTTTAGCATGATGAAATGCGAGACATTGATAGTGGCGTCATCTAAGCAGTTCGGTGGGCAAGTTTCAGTAAATTTGGATAATAAATTTACATATTACTGTTTTAAATTCATTTTAATAGTTTTAAACCTAACCCTACAAAATGTTATAAACTTATTAAACTTACAAAGTAAAGTAAAATATCATAATTATCAAATATTATTAATTAAATAAGGGTTTTGCTATAAGAAAGTAAATGGCATTTGCTTTACATGTGCCACAAATGTTTTCGACAGCTGCCAAATACAAATCTTAGTGGCGCACCAAGCCGCACGGATCGCTGCAGTCAGTGTCACGAGTTTTTTGGTGAAGTTTCCGGTATTAATATATTAAAGTATTTGATACAGTTTATCTACTTTGAACTAATTATAGGTCCATTATGATACCGAAAACAGTTTAATAATGGAGGCTATTATTAAACTGTTTTTGGTAACTATTTGGTTTTTAAGATTGGTGACATTTGCTTTCACTTTGATCATAAAACGACAAACGTCAGATGTCAAATACATAACCACAAACTCTGAACTGTATGTATTAAATTTACTACAATCAAATATAACTTAAACTTAACTTTTAACGAATTCATTAAACAATTTTTCAAGTTATTTAAATTCTTCAAATTTAAACTAATTCAAATGTCAGAACAACGAAATTGATACTTTGCCCGTTAGATGGCGACTGTCAAATGTCACTTGACAATTCGCCAACGTTACGCCCAAAAATCCCTAGATTGCGTAATACGAACTTTTTAATATCAGAAATTTTGAATTTCAACAATCAGTAACTCAAAGTAGATAAAATAGTATATTATACTCGTTTCATAACGGGTATTGTAGCACTTGTTCCATAGGGGCACTCCTCACTACGCTCGTCGTGCTCCAAACCCACACGTGCTACAATAGGCCCTCTTATGAAACTCATATAATAATATACTATTACTTCGAATGGTGCCATGTCTAATTTAAAAAAAAAAACGTAGGAGCCTTAGTTTTACAGCCTGGGAGTATGATAAAAAATCATTCCATTTGGAGCAAGACATTCTCTCACATTACAGTTTCAAAATTGATATTAAAAACCTCACCTAACTGTCATTTCTACCTGTTTTAGAATATTTCCATAACTTTACATATAAAATTATATCAAAATAGATGTTCCATCTTTTCAAAATTTGAACTAAAACAAATTTACAGATTTTTCTCATTTCTATGATGTTATTCACTACTTATAATTTAAAATTTTTTTGATTTCCAAAAAAAATGGTGCTTGTTTATACAGGGCAAATGTGAGTAACCTGCCGCAAATATAAAGTAAGCAGAACAACCTAAAATAATCCATTCAGTTGTGATACAATTAAGTTTGCAAGCATTTTTTAATAAATACAGATTGTGTTCAATTCTTAATGATGAAACTAGTATTATGGAGAAAGTAGTCAAATGTTTCAGATAAAATAAACAGAGATAAATGTCTGGAAAAGCCATGAATAGATGGAGTCTGATAGAGTAAAACTAAGATAAAGTAAAATTAGGTTAGGTTAAGTTAAGTAAAGTACATCAGAATTAGGTTAAGTAGATTACGTAAACAACAAGTTCGATTGAGATAAACATGAACTACAGTAGATGAAAATTAGTTATGGTAACAAATATAATCTATATTTAAATATTAATGTCTTGCTTAGTTTTTTAGGCTTCTTCAATAAAGGACGCAGTACTTGAGAGATTATGAATATGTGCCCACAATTAATATTTAAATATTGTAAAGGTAACAAACATGACATACATGGTACACTTAATGAGCCACAAAGAATACGACTAAAAGAATCCACAAGGTTACCTGGAAACATCCTGGAGGAGATACGGAAAACCAATTAGATCATATCCTGACTAAAACGAAAAATAGCAAAGATTTGCATGATGTACGATCTTACAGAGGGGCTAACGGCGATTCTGACTACTTCCTAGTAATAGCAAAATGCAAAATTAAAATGGTCTCAATAGGGGAGAAAAAGACAAAGCACAAAAGATGGAAGATAGGAGAATTCGAAGTAGAAGAAGTAAAAAGAAAATACCTAAATGAAATAGAACAAAGATTACAAGAAGTCAAAGAAGAAAAGAGTATAGAAGAAGAACTATCTCAACATACAGAAAAGGTGATAGGGAAATACCAAGTCGGGTTTAGAAAAGGAAAATCGACCATAGATGCAATACATATTATGAGGCAAATCACCGAAAAGAGCTACGAACACAACATAGATCTGCATATCCTTTTCATAGATTTCAAGCAAGCCTTTGACAAGCTATACAGAACAAAAATGATACAAGACTTAAAAGAGATTAAAACGCCAGAGAAACTAGTGAATCTGATAAGAATGACCATGGAAAATTCAACAGCAATGGTAAACACTGGGAAAATGGTTACCAACAGCTTTGAAGTTAACAGAGGAGTAAGGCAAGGGGACGCATTATCTGCTCTACCGTTTATTACATCATTAGACTGCATAATAAAACAAATGGCACAAGAGGGACTATAAATAGTAGATCAATACAAGTGATGGCATATGCGGATGATCTAGCAATTGCAGCAAGAGATCGAAGCGATCTAGAAAACACAATTAGAATAATAGTGGAAAAAGCACGAGAAAGAGGACTAGAAATAAACGAGAAAAAGACAAAATATATGCACTGCAACACATCAAAAAAATCATTAAAAAATTTGGCAGTAATGAATCACCGGTTCGAAGCGGTAGAGACATTCAAATATTTGGGGGTACTATTACATCGGAGGAACGAACGAACGGATATCAAGCAAAGAATACAGTTGGGGTTTAAAGCAATTTTCACAAACTAACAATTACTAAAAGACAAAAAGCTAAACAAAAAAAACCGAAATAAGAATATATATGACAAATATAGACCTATTGTAACGTATGCGCTGAAGCAGCTAACTTGACACAGAAAAAAGAACAGCTTAATGTTTTTGAAAGGAAAATAATCAGAACAATAATGGGACCTAAAAGAGTAAACGAAGAGGAGACAAGACCATTGTTAAACTACGAAATTGATAAACTTCTGAAGCAGGAAAACATAGTCAGAATAATTAAAGCAAAAAGAATTAATTGGTATGGACTCATATGGAGAAGAGAAAAAAACAACCCACGCAGAATTTTAACAGAATGGGTGCCAGGGGAGTCAAGACCGAGAGGGAAACCAAAAATGAGATGGAAGGAGCAGGGAGAAAAGGCCTTGAGAACAATGGAGATAAGAAACTGGGGAAAGCTAAGTGTTGACAGAAAGCAATGGAGAAGGGTAGTGGAAATGGCAAAAGCACGCCAAAAGTTGTAAGAGAAAAAAAGAAAAAGGACATGTGGAATAATCCACCACGTTAATAGGATTATTGACTTTGAAATATTCAAACAGCTACAATTTCTACGGAAATGTATAGTTTGTATTATTAAAGGCATCGAACATGGCATACATGGGACACTTAATGAGCCACAAAGAATATGACTAATTGCAAGTACAGTTACAAGACAAGTAGAAAAAAGACGAGTAGTTGTAAAAAACTCTCATAAAGCACCACACAGAAGAAACAATACCTCATTAATTTCACGGAGACGGCAGCTGGAAGGAGAATTGAAAAATGTTCCTACAAAAATCACTAAAAAAAGTTCCTCTACGCCAAAATGTGTTTAGTAAAGACATCAAGATCATACAGAAATAGAAACTTTGCTAGACTGGTTTAAAGATACCATAAGTTAGGGCACGCAATAATAGAGCTAGGTTAGGTAAGCTAAAAGTTAGGTTAGGTTAGATTAAGTTAAGATAGGTAAAAGTGGAGTAGGTCAGAAAAAAGTCTTTGCTAAGGGCCTCAAAGGGTGGAAAAACATTCCTAAACAAAGCATCACACAATAAAGACAATAATACCTCGCTAACTTCAACGGAGAGGGCATCTAGAGGGAGCGATGAAAAATGATACTAGTAATGTCATGCAAGTCATCAAAAAAATTCCTATATACCAGAACGTGTTTGGTAAAGACATTAAGAACATCATACAGAAATAGAAACTCTGTTGGATTTGTTTATAGTTACGGTAAGTTAGGGTATATGAAGTAGAGCTAGGTTAGGTATGGTAAAAGTTAGGTTGAATTAGGTCAGATTAGATTTATTTAAGAAAGGTAAAAGAGGGTAGATCAGTAAAATAGTATATTAAAACGCGAGTTACAGAAGGCAACATATTCAAGCAGAATCCGAAATTTGGACGCGAGCCGCGTAGCGGCAAGTTTCCGAACGGAGGAGTGCTTGAATGGCCTTCTGTAACGAGTTTTTTACACTATTTTCTCTGTTTCGGCTTCCATTTACATTATTTACTTAAATTTTTTTATAAAAATATTGTTGACAATTTCTAGGAAACTTTTGGTAGAATATAGTTAGGATAGCAGCAACTATTTGTGTTTGTCAGATGTGGGAATTCGACGTTTCAAAGTTTATTTAACACGAAATCGACATTATAGTTTAATGCAAAATATATCAATTTAAATTCCGCAGACCGCGATAATACTCAAATCTGATAAAGTCTTTCAGCAGGGAACATACACTTAATGTCATACCGCAGGCATACCAATCGCTGAAAACAAAATGTCACTCAAAATCTTTAAAAATGAACTCCATTCTAGTCTTAAAAGTAGTGCGAGAATAATGTCATTCTAATACCGAAACAGAGAAAAGTATTTGCTAAGAAACCACAAAGAGTAAAAAACATTGCTTCACAAAGCACCCAGCAGAAAAGGCAATGCCTTGTTAATCTGAATAGAGAAGGCATCTAGGAGGAATTAAAACTGGTAATAAACAAGTCATCAAAAAAAATTCCTAAACGCCAGAATACGTTTGGTAAAGACTTCAAGAACATCATACCAATATAGAAACTGTGTTAAATATTGGTTTAAAGTTAGTGTAAGTTAGGGCAGACAATAATAAAGTTAGGTTAGGTAATGTAAAAGTTAGGTTAGGTTAGGTAACTGATATAATAAATTTGACTCAAGGGAATCCATATTTCATTTTACAAAATACGCAAAGCGCATATATACAGGGCAATTCTGAATAGCTTGCCTCAGATATACAAATATCCAGATATCCTAAAAAAATAAACAATAAAATAAGTTCTAATGTAATCAAACACGAAAAATTTTCTGATAAAGATAAGTGAATTTAAATATAAATGTGTAATTAGATTTTTATTTTGTGAAATGTGATTTGTTTGATTTTTTGTGATGTTTAAGGTAAGTACAAATCAATATTTTAAAATTGTACCAGAAAATTTATACCTTGCTAATCTGAATAGAGAAAGCGTCTAGAAGGAATTAAAACTGTTACTAAAAAAGTCATATTAGAGTTACCAGAAAAATTCTTAAATACCAGAATACGTTTGCTAAAGACTTCAAGAACATCATACCGATATAGAAACTTTGTTAGATTAGTTTAAAGTTAGTGCAAGTTAGGCCAGGCAATAATAAAGTTAGGTTAGGTAATGCAAAAGTTAGGTTAGGTTAGGTAATTGATATAATAAATTTGACTCAAGGGAATCCATATTTCATTTTACAAAATATGCAAAGCGCATATATACAGGGCAATTCTGAATAACTTGCCTCAGATATACAAATATCCAGATATCCTAAAAACATAAACAATAGAATAAGTTCTAATGTAACCAAACACGAAAAATTCTCTAATACAAATAAAGTTAATTTAAATATAAATGTGTGAATTAGATTTTTATTTTATGAAATGTGATCTGTTTGATTTTTTGTGATGTTTAAGGTAAGTACAAATCAATATTTTAAATTTTATCAGAAAATTTATACCTTGCTAATCTGAATAGAGAAGGCATCTAGAAGGAATTAAAACTGTTACTAAAAAAGCCATATTAGAGTTACCAAAAAAATTCCTAAATACCAGAATACGTTTGCTAAAGACTTCAAGAACATCATACCGATATAGAAACTTTGTTAATTGGTTTAAAGTTAGTGTAAGTTAGGGCAGGCAATAATAAAGTTAGGTTAGGTAATGTAAAAGTTAGGTTAGGTTAGGTAACTGACATAAGAAATTTGACTCAAGGGAATTCATATTTCATTTTACAAAATATGCAAAGCGCATATATACAGGGCAATTATGAATAACTTGCCTCAGATAAACAAGTAACCACAATATTCTAAAAAAAAAAGTTCTAATGTAATCAAACATGAAAAATTCTCTAATCAAGATAGAGTGAATTTAAATATAAATGTGCGTATTAGATTTTTATTTTGTATAATGTGATCTGTTTGATTTTTAAGGTAAGTACAAAACAATATTTTAAAATTTTATCAGAAAATCAATACGTTCCCTGGCCTGAAGGTGCGGAAAAGCGAAACTTATTTAACCCAACTTACTCTTTTCTTCTTGCAGATTTGCGTTTTTCCTCATTCAGTTCCTTAAGCTCTTTAGCAGCTGCCTCTTTGACCTTGGCCTCCAAACTAGGATCCGAATTGCGATCAATCGAAAGCTCCTTTTTCTCACTTTCTTCAGCTTGGATACCAAGCATATCCTCCAGTTGCTGTCTGTAATTGTCCATGCGAGAACTGAAATCTTTGTATCGGTTATCAACAGCTGCAACCCACTGTTTGATAGCACTGGCATGTGCATGTCCCTTTTCCACCAAACTATCTGCCAGCTGTATCAATAACTTCACACGTTCCCTGGTTTCTTTGGCAGTGCCTTTAAACTCGTTGTGTTCACGTAGTAAACTCTCTGTTTCTTCGATGTTGTTGCCTAGATTCGTTGCATGTGTTGTGAGATAACATTCACCTGTGTCGTGGATCCACTCGATTGCTTGTCTGGCGGAACGTTCAAACAACACGAATTGTTGACACTGGTCTAGTCGCTTCTTGCGCTGGGTCCAGTGTTCTAGCACCTTATTTTCTTGGGTTAGAAGTTTTTCTAAAATGCCCTTAACGCGACTTTCTTGATTTCCTGTGCCAGGAGGGTAATTATAGAACTGTAGACTTCTGGTTGTGTATTTTAAAAAGGTCTCTGCTGTTCTTCTAGCCAACGTGCAAGCTTTCAAAAACGCCTCCTTTTGTTCTTGGTGTTTGTTAATCAGCTGTGAAATTGCAGTGGCTTTATCTACGTTTACACCCTGATGAGCATTTGCACACCAATCTTCATCTCTTTTATATTCGCGCTCTAAACTATCTAACACAGAGCAAACTTGCTCGGCAGTTTTGTAAAAGTTTAAACTTGCTGTTACCAGCTTATGCCGCTCTTCTGCACAGGTCACTAATTGTTGCCACCTTTTGGTCACCTCCTCTGATATTTCCCTTATGCTTTGTGGATCATAATGGTTGCCATTTATCAGAGCATCAGCGCGATATTTCACTTGAACAGCAGACGTATGAGTTTTCTCAATAGCCACCTGAAACTGCTCGTGCTCTTTTTTCAGCAGCTCCGCATCTGCCAAACTGTTTGGAATTGCAAAGCTCGCCATCAGCATAGACTCCCCATTGCGGATCCAACTAATAACTTGGTTGGCGTCGTTCTGAAACTGACTCAATTGGATGCACTGCTCGAGTTTTACCCTCTTGACTTCAGCTAGGTCTTCCAAATCCACCTCCCGATCGTGGAGGAACTCCAGCAATACTTGCACTCGCGTCTGGGCGTTGTACTGCGAATCTGCCATTATGCAAATTCCCGAGTTTTCGAAAACCTGGACTAGCTCCTGGCCTTGCTGTAGGATCTGGAATGTGGTGTTTTGCATCTGACTGACGCTCTCGTTGTGTAGCCTTAGGTATTGCTCTGCTTTAGCTATGTCGCGGGTTAATTCACTGTGTTGAAGTTCCTCTGACCACATTTCAAGTTGGGATGAAACTTCAAGGGCATCACGTTCGAATACTCTTAGCCTCAAACACAAGTCAAGGCGAAGTTTTCGGGCTGCCCATAACTCCTCCAGGTCACTCCTTTGCTTTGCCAACCGGTCTAGGGCTGCTTCAACTGCAGATATGGATCCTGTTGTGTCCATGTCACCAACAGTTCTGTAAAAAAAAACAAGTCAATTAGAGTTTAATTAGTAAAAGCGCAAAATTAAGTCAAAAACTTTTAACGGACCTCAAGTTTCAACATTGTGCGCCTTTCCCTTAATTACTTTACGAAATTGTACTTTAACCAACGCCTCTTTCAATGTGTTTGTGTCTCATTGAATTTGTAAGCGGATTATTTGCTGAAGAAAGTTCTGAGAAGTATGATGATACATTATAGGAAAAACATGGCCATTTAAAAATAATTAAACCGACGACTTTCTATTTGTAGAAGCGTATTCCATCTGTTGTCGCAAGGTATGCGATAGTGTTTGTTTATCGCTTTACCGTCATTGAATGGACATAAATTTATGATCATTTTTGCTATGGTTTTTTAAACTTTAAACACGGGACTTATTAATTCAAGACTAACGTTAACTGAGGAATATTTAAAAATAAGACGTTATATAGCCCCAATTATCTATATATTTTTTTAATTATAATAATAGTGAGTAACGGTTAGATTTCTAAAAAATAAACATACGGGGTGTTTGTAAAACGCTTATCAGGCTACACCTTTCGTTCTTATTATAAATATTACTGTTTTGACATTACAAAACGACGTACGTCTAATCTGAACGGATCAACTATATATATAACAGGTTTTTTATGGAACATTCTCTGAATTTTCATATATTGTAATCATTAACACCAGTGTCTATTTGTTTTAGACATTTGGATCAATCATTAGTGACTTTTCATATTTCCTTTATATCCATACAATATCCAATTAACAAAATGTCTGCGCTAAAATGATGACTTAAGTACATCATCATACACTATATATATAAATATATAAAATTTTAAATAGTGATCCATTAAAAAAAATAATTTACATGCATCAGTGTGCGATGTACACATTTTTATATCAACATGAATAGCTTTTTTGAATCGATAAGTATCGCAATATCGTGTATTGTTATACCGACAGCTTGGTACACGTAAAAATATGAAAAAAGCAAATGAAGATACCTTAATTTTTGACTGTATTACTATTACTTTATGACTATGATAATTTTTCCGTACAACTATGTATGCATGAAAGATAATAAAAATAAAAAATATGTTCCGATTATTCTCGACAGAATTTGAAAAATTTATTAAGAAATATAGACATACTGTATAGTAAATTTATATATTTTTGTTACTTCCTATTACTATCACCAATCCTACATTTTTAATTTGATTCCGGCGGTAAAATTTCTAGTTTAATCCAAATGAAAGGTTGCGTACTAAAATACTTCACAATTTTGTTTTGTTTAAAGACCAAAATCCACTTCTTAAAGCTGATTTAAATTTTAAGGTAAAACAAAATTCTGAAATTGAAGATGTCAAAATCTATGCGTGTTCTATTGATAAGATAAACTAGAAAAACGGAGTTTTTCTTTGTGCCGAAATGACAGCGCCGAGTTGTCTTAGCGTCTAGTCGGGCATAATTATGTACTGGCACGCAGGGTGGTCGAGTGCGAGAACGCATTGGCCACTCGAGGTCACAGTAAATGCGGTTGCTCCGTTGGGGCGATCGAATCCCGACTGGGGCGACCGCATTTGCTTAGTTAAGTTTAGGGTGAATGTTGCATGAATGTTTAGTATGTAAGGGACGCCCGCACCCCCCTGAAGTAATGCGAAAGCGGTTCCGGGGGGG
>JABXWE010022144.1:0-16757 GCA_014611495.1 Limonius californicus | reverse complement strand
TAATTTGGTCCGAGTTGAAAAACAAAGTGAGGAGGGCTAATACGTCGCAAAATTTGAATGCAGCTGTTGTAGATGTAATACGAACTTGTGTAACCGAAATTGGTGAAGATAGCTGGAAACATTGTAGTGAACGTGTTGTTGAAATTGAAAATAAATTTGTTCCACTCTGTACAGTGATAAACCTGGGCAGTGAATCGGAAGCAGAAGATTCAGAATAATTATACAGGGAATTTTTCTTTTTAGTATACATAGCCTATGTATACTTTTAAAAGAAACGCGTCAAATTCTCCTATTGTGTAGGCAACCAACTATACAGACAACTCAAGCATGCTGTGACCACAGCAATCAAATTAATTCAATGCTAAAAAATAAAATTAATCTTTATTTACAATTGTTAGAAAATTTAAATCAGAGGGATGCGTAATAAATTCCCATAAAATAAAAACTGAAAGTAATCAATCACGTTTTAACCGAAGAAATGAAATGAAATATTTTATGCTACGTTGAAGAAAACCCGACAGTATCACTACGAGAAGTAGGTTCACATTTTAATGTTTCTAAAACCTCGGTATTTAAAACACTAAAAGAATTTAAATATAAATCGTACAAATTTTCGAATCACCAACAACTATTCGATCAAGACAAAGAAAAACGAACAGTCTTTTGTGAAACATTCTTTAATTTGCTGCATGAAGAAGAATACATTTTAAATAAGTTAGTTTTTAGTGATGAAGCAACTTTCACAATAAATGTCAATTCACAAAATTTTCGGTGTATATTATAATTCCTCATCTATCCTGATAAACTTGTTTCTTAGATATTGGTCCTGTACTAACTGCCATTTACAAAACTTAACTCACAGTCAATACACTGGGAAAGTTAACGCATGGCTAGGAATAGTTGAAAATAAGCTTATCGGTCCATATTTTATTGATGGTAATCTCAATACTGCCAAATTTTTAGAGCTATTAAGAAACAACATCATTCCGGCAATAGAAAACTTGAACATCGATGACCCGTGGTTTCAGATGGATGGTGCCCCTCCGCATTCCACGAATACTATAGGAAAATTTCTTAACGACAGGTTTCCAGGACGTTGGATAGGAAGATTCGGTCCTATAGCGTGGCCCCCGCGGTCTGCAGATTTGTCACCCAATGACTTCTTTGCTTGGGGATATCTGGAATCAAAAATTTGTACCAATATTCCAATACAAAGTATTGATGAATTAAAAGATCGCATACGTACCGAATGCAATAGCTTGAATCCCAACTTTCTTGCGAATGCTGTGCGTGGTTTTCAACACCGGTTAGGTTATTGTTTAGAAGTACAAGGTGGTCATTTCAAATACTTGTTGTAACTGTTGTTTTTATTTTCATTTCCGTTTTCTGTTATTGATATTTAATGTTTTACAATAATAATCGTCGTTGTTGTTCAACTCATTTTGATTTACTTATTTAATATAAACACTGCATCAACATAACCTTCATACTAAACAAATTCACAACTATAGTGACGTTTGTTTCTGATTTTTAGTTGTCGGTATAGTTGCTTGCATACACAATAGGCGAATTTGACGCGTTTCGTTTAAAAGTATACATAGGCTATGTATACTAAAAAGAAAAATTCCTTGTATATATAGTTATATCCTACTAAAAATTAATTATTATACTATGTATTTTACTTATTAATACATTAACGTTGTAAATAAGTGTTTATTCAAAATTGTAATAATGTTTGTAATAAACCTGTTTCTCTGACTTTGTTTTGTAATTTATTTCTGTCATATATTCAAATTACCTTCAATACGGCCCATCACGTCTGTTGCTGTTGCAGGGCTTAAGCATAGTTAGAAATGCGTTAAAGGTAAATTATAATCTGCTAACACCTATTGTTCAGTAATTTTCTACCTGCCTATCGTTAAGCGGATATTTGAGGTTTGAAAAGTCGAAGAGTATACAAAGTTAAGCAACAATCCGCGTCCGATCAACACTTGGATGGGACTGATGGGAGATAGAAAATATACGCTTACGCGCGGCTACTTTGGTGCCTCGGAGAAGACCGAAAACCGTGGGTCCCCTTGGGTTAGTGCGTCACGGCATCAACTACCTTAAACAGGATTAAAGTTGCAGTTGGATGCGGAACCGAGCTTTCCGAACATTTCCCATTTCTTTAAATTGAATTTCCATATGAAAAATACACAATACTTAACACGTTCATCGCCACGTGCGCCGGCATTTGGTTCTCATCCAAATGGGCCGCCCAGGCTCCGTGACTCGCCCTACGGGCTTCATCACTCGCTTCCATTTGCGGGCCTGTGAATCGCTGTTTGGGTCACGCATTACTATGTAGCTTATGGATCATTGAAAGGTGAGACCTAGGCGTCCCGAAAAAATTTTGAGGCTTGAACTTTCTTGGTTCCTTCCAGTGATAATGTGAACTACAAAATGTGATTTTTAAAATCAAAGTTATTGTTATTTCAAGTAGATAATATTACAAGGGACCGCGGTGGTCTAGTGCGAGAACGCATTGGCCACTCGAGGTCACACTAAATGCAGTTGCTCCGACTGGGGCGATCGAATCCCGACTGGGGCGACCGCATTTGCTTAGTTAAGTTTAGGGTGCATTTTGCATGAATGTTTAGTGTGTAAGGGACGCCCGCACCCCCTGAAGTAATGCGAAAGCGGTTCCGGGGGGGGGGCGGTAGTATGAGTGAGTGAAAAAAAAAGATAATATTACAAAAAATAAGTTGAAAATATTGTTACATGAAACACTTATGAATATCAGAAACATGGTAAACAGTAAAATTTCTCACACTTTTGGCAACGAAATCTGGACTTTGGTGTTTTCAGCTGTGCCGTTTTTCGTCCTTCGTTCATACTTATTTGCTCATAGCACTTAACACATCTACGGCGGTCTTTAGACTGTAGCTCTAAAATATGTTGCTCATTTTCATTTCCGACAGGTTGATCCTCAGAAATATTCAAGAAACTCTGCTCTTTGAATGTTATTATTGGTAGTTTATCTTTGTTTATTTTTCTGTAAAGCATACATGCATTCACTATGGCTGTTCCCAATAATAATTCAATACCATTCTATACCAATTCTATGCCATTTAATCCTATTTCTTAAGGGTGAAGAGTAAGCTTTTAACTGGTCGGATAAGTCAATAAATGCTTTACTATTATTGTAGTCGCAAATAAGGGTGGGTTTGTCAATTTCATCGCGTCGTCTTTGAACTTTTGTTGTATCAGCTGTATGGCATGTACTTAGACAAAGTACTTCCCGCTTGTGTTGCCATTTTAGCACAACTATTTCTTGAGATTCCCTTGCGACTATTTCACCCGTTTTCAGTTTTTTAGTAGTTACCTCAGTAGGATTCAGTTTTCTATTTTTGCGGAGTGTTCCCACTAAATGAGTTTCTCGTTTGAGAAGTTCTTGTGCAAGGCTAACACGTGCATAAAAATTGTCGGTAAACCGGATTCTGCCTTGATCTAGTAGTGGTTGCATAAGATCGAGTACAACTTTTGTGGAAGCACTTATATTTGAATTTTTATCCTTTCCACAGTACACCCTCAGATCATATGTATACCCACCTTTGCAACAAATCTTGTAGAGTTTTATACCAAATTTGAATCTTTTTTTTATGAATTGTTTGAAGGCCAGGCGTCCCCTAAATGGGACTAACGTCTCATCGATACAAACTTCACGTTCTGGGATATACACTTCTTTGAATTTATCCGTCAAAAGCGTCAGCAAAGGACTTAATTTTGCTAAAAGATAATTGGCATTGGCATCTTCATTGTTGCTAAAATGAAGCATCCGCAGGAGTAATTCGTAGCGATTTCTAGACATCTTTTTAGATATCTTATTTGCATATATAGGGTTTTTTCTCCAGTAATCTACAATCTTGAGAAATCTGGAAAGGCCCATCGACAAGTAAATGCCAAAGCATATTCTAATTTCCTCTGCGTCGGTATCCTTCCACCTATGAATGCGTGAGTTCTGCGGAATCCCTGCACTGATTTTTTGGTGCGTATCAATTTGTTTCAAAAACGATTAGATGTACTACATCATTACTAAAAAAAATGTTGAAGAAATCAGGAGGACATTTCCCTAAGTGAATTTCACTGATGTCATCTGTAGGGCCACCGGAATTGACTAGAAAATCAAAGTCTTTTATAGATGTCCCTGGTTTATCCATGTCTTCATCCTTATCATCAGCTTCATCTTCGCCAATAACGCAGTATTTAGAAATCACCGCATCTATAGTATCATGAAGCGCAGAGGATTGTGCACGTTGGAAAGGTATTCTAGACGACGAAGCAACAGCTGTCTTTTTTTGGGTAGGGACATCCTTTTCAGATTGTTTGTAGATTAATCTAAAAACAGGGATACATCACTATCTTCATTTACGGAAACAGTATTCTTATTGAGACTTGCTTTTGTTACATAAATTAGCAACAAAAATTTACTAGATGCAACGATACATTTCTTTTAGGTAATCTACTCTTATCTATAATTACAATAATAATCATAATTATTATTATCATTATCATTGCAAATGATAAAGCGCAGGAAAAATGTCCTATAGTGTCAAAGATATAATACAAGAGAATAAAACTAAAATTTGCTTCTGTAATCTACACATTCACACAAACAAAACTCACCTTTTCCGCCTTTTTGTTTGCATAATTTCTTCATCTGAAGAACCTTCATATTCAGATTCAGGGCTGTATTCATCTGAATAGCCACTTTCAAACGGTTCTGCATCAGCATCTGTTTGATCTTTATCAGATAGGATCTCATTCCACAATTATAACAACTGTGCTTGATTTTTTTCGTATTCACCACTCATTTTGCATCGAACTGTCTTTTACAGCAAATGAGCATACACTAACCCACTAATACTAAGTGTACGCAAACGCATCAAGCAGTATCAAATACGTTACAACTTGCATAATGCGAGACCTTAAGTGTGACTCACATGGTCCAAACCGCTCAGGGGCTCCGAGAACCAAACGTCGGTTCTCATTTTGAAGAAGTTTTTTTATGCACTAATTGGAGTCAAAGTTAATTTAAAACACCGTATGTGCAAATTGCCCCCCCCCCCCAGTAAAATTATGTTGTGCCATTTGGGCGATTAACGGTGTTAATAGATCAATACAGAAAATCTAAGAACAAACGGACATACTTACACAAGAGCTAGCCAGGATTACTCTTGGGTACTGTATAATACTGAATAATAAAACAACTAACTCTCTTAGTATTACAGCGATTTTATACGATTAGTGGCAAATTATCTTAACTTTCTAAGCTGGGGATTGTTATGTGCTGCCGATACATGTTCCGTTAGTAGCTGGTCTTGTACTGTGGCTATATACCATGTCTCGTCTCCAAAACTTAAAAAAAAAATTTATACATTTTCTTGTAATAGTTTCAACCAGGTCTTATCTCCCAAGTACTAACATTTTTACACATTCTAACAAAAAAACGCCAAAGAAGTTTTGTTATTCTTAATAGTTAACACTGATAATGATACTGTATTAATAGACGTTCCTAGTTGATACTTTTTTCTGAAGGCAAATTTTTAGATGATATATCTTGCTATGTAAGGGTTCAGTATAATCTTAAATAAGTATGGTATTTCCTGTGATTTGCCGCAGAGCGAGTGCTGGCGACAAGATCATTATCTGAACTGCACCAGCGACTAAGCTATTTTCTAATGTATGACCGGAGAATTTTTAGAACTTTTCAGCATTGCTACGAATTTCCACAAGAAAGACGGAAGGAAAAATCCAGATTTACATAAAGCATTCGTTCCAGAGCCTTAATAAATAACAACATTTGCATTGTATTTTTGAAATTTGGACTTTCTTTGGGAAATACATAGGACAAGTGTGCCGCTTCGCTTGAATTGGTCACAATCTAACGCCCGCTCCATAGGACTTAAAAACGCGATTTAATGGCAATTTTGTATTGACTACAGTTTGTTAGTATTTTTCCTTTTCAGAAATTAATTTATGACCAAACCCGTCTCGATGTTTTCTTTCTTTGTGAACCATATTTGCCAAGCTAGAAAACACTTCTCAGAATCCCTCTTTTGCTGCGGTAGGGTTCCCATATCGTTTCCCGAAGGTTTTCTCGGAACCTGCAAGCGGGGATTCCTTCTAGAACGAAATTAGGCTTAGGTGGCGTTTTTTTGGGAATGCGGGGAAAAAGAAGTCAGTAGGCTACAATCAGCTGGATTCGGAAGATGACGCCCACTAATTTTGACTTACCCTGTACACAACTAAAGATTTCCTCCCGTAAGCGATTTTCACAAAATCTTTGTTACGGGGCAATCGAGCTTTTCCGACGACCCGTAACCGGATAGGTGGAAAACGGCCTACAGCTTAGCTCAGAGGAGTAGGGGGAGTTCGTGAAAATCGCTTACGGGAGGAAATCTTTAGTTGTGTACAGGGTAAGTCAAAATAAATGGGCGCCACCTTCCAAATCCAGCTGACTGTAAGTCGGTACGATAAACTCAATTTAACAGGTGCGGCGGAAAAAACCCGCTCTTCATGAACGATCGTCTAGGACCCAAGCTTGTTGCCTACTTTATTTACCGTAACCGCCCTGAAGAGCGGATTTTTTTCGCGGCACCTGTTAAATTGAGTTTATCGTACCGAATATTGCTTTAGGCAATTAGTATCACTTCGACGAAGTTTTAACAGTGTAGCCTGGTTACAGAACAACCAAGTGTGATTGTCTTTTTCTTCGATTCATTTGGATAAAAGTGTTTGAAATTCCTGCTGCCCTCGACGTTGACTGTCCCCGTTGGAAATAATTCAACTGATCCTGTTGGGAATAATCTGCTTCCCAGGAGCGTACCTACCAACGTTTCGTCCCCCTGGTTTCCTGAGGCCTTCTACCTTTTTCCCGGACCGGAAAAATACCCCCTTTCTCGACTGTACCTGCATCTGGAAATCAGCCACCCCGGAATTGTGCCTGCCTCCACCGGAATTCAAGGTAAAGAACCAGTTTTTTTTGTGTAGTGTAAAAGAAACATTTTTTTCTCGCGTAAACTTGCAAAATTCCACGTTATTGAACTTGTTTTATGCAACCTAAAGGCGATCTACAGTCGCCATTTGTTTGTTGTTAATTGGAAAAAGATATTAATACTGTATTTTTCCTGTAAACTCTACGCCATTGGCCACACAGATTTATTGAAATATCCTAAATATCGTGCGTCAACGGCGGCCAGTTTTGTATTCTTGGAAGGTCAAATATTATTTGTAAAACCATAAAAATGCCATTTCCTGTCTTTTCTGTTTGTATCGCGATTTCAATAATTTCTTTATATGTGTTTTAAAATTTACTGCCTCTTTTATTTTTGTGTACTCTGTATTTGTTTGTGTACAAATTTTGCAAGCTTAAATATATAGGAGGAGGCACAATAGAGGTGAGTTCCATTCCCGTAAGCTGTTGGCTTCTCGACCTTCCACGAGGACCTACAATCAGCTGGATTTGGAAGGTGGCGCCCATTTATTTTGACTTACCCTGTACACAACTAAAGATTTCCTCCCGTAAGCGATTTTCACGAACTCCCCCTACTCCTCTGAGCTAAGCTGTAGGCCGTTTTCCACCTATCCAGTTACGGGTCGTCGGAAGAGCTCGATTGGCCAGTAACAGAGATTTTGTTAAAATCGCTTACGGGAGGAAATTTTTAGTTGTGTACAGGGTAAGTCAAAATTAGTGGGCGCCACCTTCCAAATACAGCTGATTGTAGCCTACTGACTTCTTTTTCTCCGCGTTCCCAAAAAAAAGCCACCTAAGCCTAATTTCGTTCTAGAAGGAATCCCCGCTTGCAGGTTCCGAGAAATCCTTCGGGAAACGATATGGGAACCCTACCGCAGCAAAAGAGGGATTCTGAGAAGTATTTTCTAGCTAGCGAAAACATCGAGACGGGTTTGGTCATAAATTAATTTCTGAACGGAAAAATACTAACAAACTGTAGTCAATACAAAATTGCCATTAAAATCGCGTTTTTAAGTTCTATGGAGCGGCCGTTAGATTGTGACCAATTCAAGCGAAGCGGCACAGCTTTTAAATGAACATAACACGAGGTCAACCGACGTCCAGGAATGTAGAGACGCTCTTGAAGAACTCGCTAGGCTGAGAGAAGTAAAACTGGTTTGGGGACCGGGACGCTGTGGAATTCTTGGTAACGAGAAGGCTGATGAGCTTACCAAGCCGGGGTAGCCGAGGAAACGCTTTCTGGGATTTTAAGGCAACAGGTCCCCAATCGGGAGGACGAATGGAGGACACTCAGGGGATGTAGACAGGCAAAACTCTTTATTGCCGGACCGGTAGAATCATAGAGGTCCGGCTCTTGGGTAAAAGCCGGCGGATACCTAAGCCTCCTAGGTGTAGAGGAAGACCCACTATGGCAGGCTTGCTGACAGCAGGGGGCAACAATCTTCCACCTTCTAAGAGGTACGAATTCGACCGAGGGATACAGTTTTAGGCGCAGCAACGCTTAGCAGGACAGACCTGAGCTCCCCCACATGTACGGACATACTGGCATTTATTAAAATGTCAGGAAGATTTGAACGAGAGGGGGGAAATAGAGAGGGGAGAGAGAGAAAGACCGAGGAACAGACAGAAATTGGTGATAATTAGGGGAATGTCAGGAGTTAATAAGAAGGGTCCATAGGCGTCTACTTGCTGGGCATCTCCCCCACAATATCCTACTACTACTACTTACACGTTTGCCACAGGGACAGAAAAGAGGATCTGTTACCACTCAAACGAACTTTTTCGTCGACCCGCAACAGAATAGGTGAAAAGAAGCCTGCAGCTTAGCTCAGAGGAGTAGGAGTGGTTGACGGAAACCGCTTACGGGAGGGAAATCTTCCTGATGGTTTTTTCTCCTATTGCTTCATGTGCTGCATTTATTATATGCGTCGTAAAGTTTTGAACTATTGTGTTTATGTTTTCTCCATTTGTTAGGTTATTTTCAGAAATTGTTGAGAGTTGCGAGAAAAGTTCCCAATTTGCTTTTTGCCATTTCTTGAAAGTTTCAGGGTTCTCAGATGGTTTTTTTGAAAGGAATGTTATTTTAATGGGAAAATGGTCATTGTTGTATAAGTAGGGTAAAGTTTCCCATGTAAAGTCTGGTGTTGGTTTTGCGCTACATATTGAGAGATCTATGTTTGAGAATTTTCCGGTTTTTGAGCAGAAAGGTGTTGGGCTATCATCGTTTAGAAGTTCTGTGTTGTCATCGGTGATCCGTTCAATTTGTTTGCCTCTTTTGTCATTGTATGGGGATCCCTATAAGGTGTTATAACCATTGAAGTCGCCTACCAGTATGAATGGTTTCGGGAGTTGTTGTATCAGATTATAGATTTCAGATTGGTCGGTTTTGTAGTTTGGTGGGATGTATATGGAGCATATGGTGGTTTTCTTTTTTTAGTACGTATACAGCGACTGCTACTGCTTCCAGATTTGACTGTAAATTAATTTGTTCAGCATGGAATTCATTGTTAACAAATATTGCTACGCCACCAATGGCGTTCTTGTCGTTTGTCCTATCTGTCCTAAATGTTGAGTATCGTGTTAATCTGGCATTTTGATAATTATGGTGTTTCTTGTAAACAAATTTATGGGGGTTGTATTTCTCGTAGAAGTTTTTGTAGTTCTCCTATGTGTGCGTGGAAGCCATTGCAGTTCCATTGTATTCTGCATATTGTTGGCGGGTTGTTGAAGTGTTGGGAGTGCAGATATTTTCGTTGGATATTTCCATGTTATTGAATTAAGGATTCTTGATTAGAGAATACAGCAGAGTCTAGTTCGTCCTTCATTCGTTTTTTGACTTTATTTATTATTCTAGTCAATCTGCCTTTAATCGGTTTGTGTTTGAGGTGGGGGTATAGTTCTGCTAACATGATTAGTAGGTTGCTTATGTCTTCTATGCATTCTCCCGCTGTTGTTAGTTGTTCGTTATATCCAGTAACATTTTCCATAAATTCCTTTAGTTCCTCAAATGTTAAAGCATATTTTTGCTGGTTAAGTGCGATTATATCTTTTAATGGCAAAAGTTGTTCTTCAATGTTTGGGTCATCTTTGTGGTTTTCGAATCGTATTTAATTTTTGGGAGTTTTCTTCATACCTATCCGGTTCATTGAAGTTCGTTGTGTTATTTGTATTGCCATTTTCACTAATGCTGGCCGTGTTTGGTTGGTGGTTTTGTGCTTCATAGTTATTATTTTCGTTTTCGTTTGAGGAGGTGAGCGATATATCAGGAGCTGATCTTTTTGGGTTGACTGCATTTCTTTCGGTGGTGGGTTCCGGATTTTAGCCGAATTCGCTGACATACCTATCTGATTCGACGTTAAACTTTAGGTCTCCCATGTTTCTACCTTAGCGTTGAGGAAAAACACATAGCAGAGAAAAGGCCGATGCCCGGCAATCGGGCAAAAAGGCAATGAAGGGAATCCTAAAGCGACCTGGCAACCAAAACTTAAAAGTAACAATTTACATTATCCTGCTAGCTACGGGGCTTAAGGCGTCTACCTGACCGCTGGAAAGTTAACTACAGCCAATGCAGAAGACAATACGTATAATATAGGATAAAATAAATTGGGAATAAAGTCCTGGGACTGTTCTGTTTGTAAGAAAATTGTTCAAATCTTGAAATTGGGGTGGTGTGCATTATGTTCTTCAAGAAATGCAGATTGTAATAAGGTGAAATAATTTTGCTAAATGAAGTTCACATATGTCCTAAACTTAGATTAATTTTACCGTATTTTTAGACTACCTTTGACCTACAATTTACCGTCGAATCCGAAAACAGAAATTCCAGAGAAGGTTTTTAGTATTAATATCCCACGGTTGCAAGCCGAATTGGGAAATTGTATGCGGTGGATTGCAAACAAGATTTTTGTGAATCTGCATAGTAATGCTTGTATTTTGAACACAAGCCGGACTCGACGTTTTACTCAGAAAGCGAGCGCTCTACCAACGGAGCTGCCACCACAGTTGCTTTACATAGTGGAAATTCATTAGTTGCTACTGCAAATGATAATTTAGTTGCCGAAATACATATTTAGGTGTTCTACATATTTTTTCACGAACTGTACTGAAATTTTGAGCACACTATTTTTTTATTACTACCAACTAAGAATTCGCGACCTCAGTTTGTAACGTTCCGCCCGGTGGCTTATACGGGGCGCAAACGCTGCATAATTTATAACCTGGGTAGTCTCTCGAGTTGTTCAGAATTCAATTATAAGTGCTTGGAAAGAATAGATTTATTAACTCTTACGTAATGGTATATGTACAAAATATTGATAAACTAAATAAATATTACATTCCAATCAATTATTAACAAATAAAATAGATGTCTCCGCCACTGGTTTGTCCTGGTAGGCCCAATGGTTCGTAGGTCCGGGTCGGTGGAACGACTGCAAACTGGCTCTGGTAGGTGAAATAGCTTACAAGTGGACAAAATGTCCGCCGCTGTCGCCGGTACTAATCAAACATAATCAAACCAATTAGCTTTAATTTGTTGTTGCCAAGGAAGTAATTTCCTTGCGAGGGGGATAAACGGTATTCGGGATTATTAACAGTGAGTGTTAAACTTTCCAGCGTAAGAATTTACACTTAATCAGTGGGAAAATTTTCCTTACTTAAAACAACGTGAACTTTGTTAACCACAAGTGACAATTTTTGTACCGAGATTCACCTGTGTCTCGTTAGATGTAAATAGCTCCAGAATAAACAATCTGTGTGTATTGAATTGCAGACTTTACTGTCATAAATCTTCAAACAGGAGATTTTAGTTAAACCAGTTTTCCTGGAAGTTAGAACTCAAACTACGCGTTTTTAACAGTGCAGTTGTGGTATAGATAATTCAACCTTGCTTGGCGTAAATATTACTCGGATAGGATTCTGACTTTTACGGTGAAAAGATCGGGCACACGGAAAATGCACTCTAATTAGTCGGCCAAAATTCTCCAGCCTACTAACGAGAATGGGGCTAATTCCCCTACAAATTTGCACAAAATTACTCAGCGACCGAATTTGTAGATCGCTTTGAACTGTTCAGAATACTCCAAATCAATTCAAATTTCTAGCGGGACTTTCAAAAATTTGACGTCTTGTGAAATTTCTTCACAAACTACGACAAACCTTGTACAGGGTGTTCAACTAATAACAACAGTAATTATTAAGGCTTATTTACAACGTCGATTCAGGCACCGACCTTATAAGCAATAATAATCTTTATACAGAATTTTCTATTTATCTTAACCGTTTCAAACACCGGCACAAGAGCAATAAAAATGTCTGTCACAGGGAAAACGGACTACTGGGCACTCAAATGAACAAGCAAAGCAAGTTAAACATTTATATCTACTAACTTCACTGTCAAAATGTGCTAGAAATCCAACGATTTCGAACGGCGGTATAATTTAACAAATTACCACGACGGCTATCTACGGTCGACGCACACTTGCTCGCTCGGCTTCGGATTCTGTAACTGGAAACTCACAATTATTAAATCTGTTAATACAACTGCAAAATACTGGAAAATTATTAATTCACTTTCGGGTAAGTATACGGAATTAGTAAACGGATTTTACCAGACTGGTTAATTTCAGGATCGGATTTTCAAAGCTAGGATCTCTTAAGAATACTCTTAAAAGAATGGCGGGGGAATATTTTCTGACTTTTGATGAAATCAAGAGCCAGGAATTAAAGTGATTTCAAATGGCCGCGCTGGCGGTTTTATACTGGCCAATTTTCGATTTCCGTCATGCGCGCACCCCCCTCTGGTGTAGAGAGGGACGCGTGTTCTGGAAAATTCCGCGTCACGGCTGCGGCAGATGTTTGTTGTTGGAACTGGTCTTATCTCAAAATGTTGAACTTTTGTGTAATTGGTAATTAAACACCAAATATTCACTTTTCACCATTTTGACACGTTACAAGTTTTCACTTCATCACAAAAGCAATACAAAATGTAGTAATAATAATGTATTATAGAAATGTTGCCACCACCAGGTTCAAACGGGAAACAGCAGTTAAAGATATAATCTCATTTTTATTAGCTCATTCTTTTACAGCAAAGGCAGTTACAAATATAAACCTATTTATTAGGTCATTCTTTTACATGATACCTCTTGAAACAGTTATTTTTTTATTTAAACACAAAAAGACATTGCATTTATCGCACATTGTTCGTGATCTTCCTTCACAGGTTTCCAAGATACATTTTTGTTCATGACCATGTGTTGGAACAGGCCAATCTGAATCTCTGTCGTAGCGTACATCTGATACAGGAGTGCACTGATTTTGTTTCTTTGAACATTTCAAGGAACTGTCGGGAATGGGATATCCACATGGTAACTGTTTGGAGATCTGCTTGGTCGTCCTCCTTTTGGTACTCTCTTTGAAACTTTGAAAAACGATAAAGCTTCAGCTATACTGAAGGTAAATTTAGAAGGTCCATTTTTCGAGTTTCTGAAGCACTTTGGAAGTCTCGACGGTTCTCCAACCCAGAGTTGCACACAGCCGCATTGAAATAATGGAATAACATCCTCAGGGTCCATTTTCTCGATCTAATAAATGTTCTATAAAGCGAAATAAGAAAGTCATGTTTGTCCACGCCACCCATGCTTTTGTTGTAAGGCCTAATGACAGCTGGACGTTCTATATGGACATATGAGTTTTGTTTCTTGTCCCACCTTTTTACCATGTCTTTAGGCTCAATAGCAACAAAATTTGAAGCCAACGTGACAGGCTTATTGTCGAGCCAACTTACAGTTGCTACTGTATTATCTTCAGTTGCCTTACATTCTGATGTTCCCCGTGGCATTCCTTTTAGTTCTTTTTCTGGGTTGAAGTTACAGTTCTCCATTCGATTAGGTTTAATCGTACCAGTTGCAAATATTCCTTTATTCAAAAATTCCGTCAGCAAAGTGACTCAGTTGAAGTAATTGTCAAAAAATAACTTGTAACTCTTCTGTTCTGGAAATCTCTCGGCTAAATAGAGTACAAGATTCGTTGTGGGTCCAAAATTATTTTCAGCGTTCTCAGGGAGAGTGGTTGCACCTTGATAAACAATGGAACGATAGATTATTCCTGATTGACCACATAAATTGTAAACCCTTACTCCCCAGAGGTTTGGTTTTCCGCGTATATACTGTTTTATAGATAACTGTCCCTTGAAAGGAATGATTGTCTCATCAATACAGGTATTTTCTTCTAATGCTAGTTCTTCGCATCTCTTGTCAAAGCTCTCGATTATCGGCCGTACCTTCCATAATTTTTCGTGTTCCACCTTATCTGTATTTATATCCGTAATATGTAGATTGTTCCTCCAAGATTTAGAGCGATTTCTACTCATGCCAATATCCCTTATTAGACTAAACTGCGCTAGATGGGCCCAATATAGTCTGAGTCTTGGGTACTGTATTATGCCGATAATTACATACATATATGTACCGCGACCAGGCGTCGTATCTCATTTTAATTGGTATTTATAGATTTTCCCGTTTTGAAAACAAAATAAAACTTGGTCTTTTCGGCTAGTTTGGAAAAAATATCTATCGGAAAATAACGAGTAAAATATTCAAAAGCTGTACCTATGGAACCTTCAGAACTATTGTCGCCAGACTGATCCTCAAAATAAGTATTTGGTGGCACAAAAAGGCCTGCTTTCCAGATTTGTTTTTTTTTTCTTTTGTGTTCTATTTCCACGCTCCAACTACACATCTACTGCGGTTGAATACCTTATTTCGTTTTCGTTTTAGGACGGACCATGTTAAAAAGGGATACTGGAAAAACCAGATGGTTTGTACTTTTCTAAATCTAAAAAAAAAACTCTTTCAAATTTTGGTGTGCTATTGAAAAACTGGATTTGGCGTTTTACTAAACCACAATTATTATTTTGTAGAACCTCCATTTTCCTTTATTACTTCTCTTAGTTTGTCATCAAAAAGAATATTACTTAAAGATTTTACAGAAATTCACTATATAGACACTTTTTTTTAAATTAGCGTCTTTATGTTTTATATAATCGTAGATTTTTTTATAAGACATTCATAAACATTTTTGATTTTTAATCTACATATTGAGAAGACCGTCGCCAAAATCTTTCTGCTTGTTTTTGTTAAATCAAAGGACAAATCACATTTGCATTAAGAAATTAAAAGTTGCCTTTTACACTAACTTACAACTTTTAAGCAATATTGGTAAGAAGTACTTTGATGCATAAAACGTTAACAGTTTCCTTAGATAGAATACGAGGGTAAGCTGAAAACTAATGCACACATTCTTGTAGAGCGCGAACGAAATGACCTTCAGAAGCGCGCCAGGTGGCTTGTGGAAGTAACATTCCCCCTCAATACGCATGCGCAGGTTTGAGGTCGTTGCGTTCATCCAGTGTATTTCGAGAAGCGGAAGTACTCCTACTGAGATTCATCGCCGTTTAAAGGCTGTTTATGGTGACTATGCTGTTCATAAGTCTACTGTAAATCGATGGGGAATAAAATTTTGTGTTTGCGAGCCTGGAAAATCCATAAATGTTAATGAAACACGCATCGGACGTCCGATACTGCCACAGACGATAAACATGGCAAACTCGTCCACGATTTGATTCAAAATGACTGGCGAATCACTCGAAAGCGAATCGCAAACCATATTGGAATATCCAAGGAACGTGTCGGCTTCATTATTGAACAATTGGGATACCGCAAAATCTGTACAGAGAGTACCACGCCATCTTACAGACAAGAACAAACAGCGCCGATTGGAATGCTGCGAGCAACTTTTGCAGCGCTACCGTGACGAAGGAGACGACTTTTTTTTGAATATTGTGACGGGGGACGAGTAGTGCGTCCATCATTACGACCCGGAAGAGAAAAGACAGAGTACTGAATATCGACATCCGTCTTCTCCTCAGGCGAAAAAGTTCAGAACACAACCATCCGCAAAAAACTTCTTTTGACTGTGTTTTGGGATGCTCACTGAGTTTATGGGACCGATTTTCTGGAACGAGGGGCAATGGTAAATTCTTCTCAGTACATACAGGCTCTAAAACACCTCCGACGTCGAGTTTGTCGTGTTAGAGGCAGCCTGGCGCCAATAATCTTGCAACATGACAACTAGCAAACCTAGAAACAAACCACGCACAAATCATACTTACGCAATTGTCACCAGTAGGTCCGAAAGGGTTAGGAAACAATAAATGTGCCAGTAAAAACGCCGAATTTTTCACAAGCAACATGCAGATAAGCATGTGACTCGCAAGTACATATGTATAGGAGTTAGTGAGAAATTAAAAAGCGAAATGCTGAAAATCCTGTAAGAAATGAAGCGGTGGAAGTTGCCGTTCTGGGCCACGTTTTCATCGATCCTACGTTGAGTACAAGGCAAATGGCTATTGTATCGCATAACACCCCAAGTTTTATCTCGACAAGATATAATTGCTAAGTGAGGTCATGAGCAAACAGGAGATACATAATCCAAATTTTCTTTTTAACATCGGTTTTTCCGACGAATGCACTTTTTTCGTAAATGATACAGTCAATCGCCATAATTAGCACTATTGGTCAGATTCTACCCCGAGGATATTTCACGAAAAACGTGCCCCCCCCCCCGGAAATATTAAATGTTTGGGCTGGCATTTTTGGTGATCGTCTCGTTGGTCCTTTTTTGCCTCGTAATTTGACTGGACAAATGTACTTGGAATTATTACAAGACAACATTGATTCAG